>JABUQX010103323.1:0-5000 GCA_015478945.1 Trachelipus rathkii
GAGAGACGATACACACACCACACACACACACCAACACAGTTTTTCCACAGAAGTTCCACTTTATACTCTCACACAGATCTTACTTACTCACAGCGGCAGATTTACCTACCTCACACACCCAGGATTACTTCCACACATCACCCAGATTTACTTGGCACACACACACACACACCACACAACACACACTTCCTTACTCATATAACGTATAATTTATTCAAACATTTTATGTTTTTTATATTAAACACGTCTACATTTATATTACTCATTAAATACTTAATAAAAAATTATTCATAAAGTTTTCCTAAAAAACTTCTATGAATAAATCAATCATTTACCCTTTGAACAAAGAATTTGATTCATTCTACTGTAATACTTTTTGTTATAAATTTTATACTATCAAGTTTTAAAATAACTTTTACTAACATTTTATGAAATTTGTTATTAAAACAATCATATTGTACGTTCCTAAAATCAATAAATTCAGTAACTCAGATAAGGTTCACCCTAGCACCCTCTACACCAAGCTATTCCACGTTTTGTTCTATTGACTTACTGCTTTAAATCATCTTTAGCCATGTAATAAATAAAAAGAACAAAATAAGTCCTTCTCTGCTAACACATAACATGTATTTTATTTAAAATCATTCGATGTTTCATTAATAAATAACAATTATCACTTACATTTATATTATTCACATCTCGATGTTAACTAAAAAATTTTAAAAGTTTTTTTAAAATAATTCAGGTTTTCTTCACATTATTATTATTATTATCTATGTACATTTGACAATCCATCACGAGAAAACACTAACAACCCGCACCCCTTACAGATACGAAACTGACCTCTCCCTCTGTAAAATGGTGTTGTAGGATAATCCTTTTTGTATCCCGGGGCGATTTAAACCTACATTCCAGGTCAAAATATATTTAAAACTGACCTTTTTCTGTAAAATGTGGTGCTGCAATAACTACGTTAGGCCTAAATTTTAGGCCTAAATTTAGGATACCGTTTTGCTGAGATCGCTAATTAATCCTAATACATAGGTCCGATTCAAACACAGAGTTAGCTTTTTACTTGGTTATATTATTTTTATAAAATTATTTTCAAAGCGAAACATGCGGATCGTAAGATCTCTTTACAGCAGTAAAAGGAAATGTTTCCTTTTACTTGTGATTGTGCGGTAATACCCTTATATCTATATGACCTCGAATGTGATTGTCAACGAATTGTTTTATCGTTTTTAAAATTAACTTTGTTCTTTAAACTTGTATTTGATGATTTAGCTGAATAAATAAAATTAAAAATTAAAAGAAATTTAAGGGTAAAAAAAAGTTTTCGTCAACTTTTTTTCCATTTTTTTAAAAAAAATAATATCCCATAAGGGCAGTCTGTTAAGCGGTGCACAAGTTATCTGATTTGTATAAAAGTGTTTATTTTTTACTCAAGTGATATCATATTTCATAATAAATACTTTACATTGACGGAATAATTATTAATTTCCTAGAATTAATAATAATGCTAAATTCACTAGTTTATAAGCTAACCACCAGGGCTTCAGCATGAGCCCTGGCCGCTTGTCCAGCCAGCCATGCACGTGCATGTGATGCGACCCGCCGCGCCCGCCCGCCGAGGCCCAGCCCTCGGCGTGGCTCCGCAGCGCGGCCTATGTCCGCGTCCCGCCCGCCCGCGCTGCGCCCTGCAGGGCGCAATATTTCCCCGTTCCCGCCCGCCGCGTGCGCCCGCAAGGCGCCATATTCCACCGCTGAATTAAATAGAATTACAAATATTTTTAATCGATATATATATATATATATCGAAGGAAAATATATTTAGAAAATTTTATATATATATAAATATAATATAGTATACATTGTTGCGGGTCGAGTGTCATAGTGGTCTATGTGGACGCAAGTGTCTATGTGTATGTTGCGTATGTGTTGAATAAGAGATATTAGTGTAATGTTTATAAGTGGTAAGTTATTAGTGTCCTAAATGTAAGTGTAACTGCTTAATATAAGCTGAAATCATCCATGATAAGTGGTATGCAAAGATGAAGCCATCAACAGATTAGTCATCAAGATGAGCCACTAAAGCGTTGAGGTACCAAAGCTAAGTTATTAAAGTTGAGCCGTCAAAGCTGAGGCATCAAAGCTTAGGTATCAAGTTGAGGCATCAAAAGCTGAGGCATCAAAAGGTTGAAGGCAATCAAAACTGATGACAAATCAAAGTGAGGCATCAAAAAACAGCTGGGGCAATCAAAATGTTGAGGAATCAAAATATCGAGTGGGTGGTGCGTATGTGTAAGTGTGTATATGTGTGTGTGTGTGTGTTGTGTGTGTGTTGTGTGTGTGTGGTGGTGTGTTGTGTGTGTGTGTGTGAGTCGCGTGCCAATGTGTGTTCTATAATAATAATAACAATAGGCATAAAGTAAATAACACAAAGTATATCATAATAAAATAATAAATAAAACTGTTTTACTAAATTATTCGCTATATATATATGTGAGTGTGGTGTGAGGTGTGTGTGGGTGTTGTGTGTATCGTGTGCGTGTTTGTGTTATGTGTGTTCTAAATATAATATCAATAGGATGAAAGTAAATAACACTAAGTATATATATATAAAATAAAATAAAATGTTTAATAAATGATACGTTATATGTGTAAGTGAGTGTGTTGTGTGTGTGTGGTGTGTGTGTGTGTGCGTGTGTGTGTGTGTATGTCGTGTTCTAAATAATAATTCGCTCGGGAATATTGCGCCGCCTGCGGGCGCACGCGCCGGGCGGGAACGCGGAATATTGCGCTGCGGGGCAACGCGGCCGGGCGGGTACGCGGCGGCGGGGGACGCGGCGGGCGGGGACGCGCGACGCACCAGCGGGTGCGGGGTTGGATGCCTTTGCGGGTGGGCTCATGCTGGAGCCCTGGTGGTTAGCTTATGAACTAGTGAATTAATTATTATCCATTCTGAGTGAAATTAATAATTATTCCTCATTGTAAGTATTTATTATAAATATGATAAACACTTAGTAAAAATAAAACCCTTTTAATATAAAAATCAGATAACTTGTGCACCGCTTAAGAGCTAAAATTGACTATGATTGTAAAATGAGTTTGGGTCTAAAAGAAAATAATAAACCACACCTGCTCAAATACAAGTTTAAAGAACAACAGTCTAATTTTTCAACAAAGACGAAAATAAAATTAATTCTTGACTCAATGCACATACAGTCATATAGATAAGGATTACCTCGACCAATCAAAGTAAGGAGAATACATTGTCTTTTCTACCTTGCTTAAAGGATCTTACCGATCCAGGATGTTTCAGTTTGAAATATATTTATAAATAATAATAACAATGATTCTTGTCTATACTGGGATTACCTTTTGACCTGGTTTTAGGATTAAATTAGCCCGTCTACAAAAAAGGCTTATAGGCGTAAATTTAGGCCTAAATTTAGGCCTACGTAGTTATTGCAAGCATGACACATTTTTACACTGAAAAAGGTCAGTTTGAAATAAATTTTGACCTGGAATTAGGCTAAAATCGCCCCGGATACAAAAAGGTTATTTCAACACATTCTACAGAGAGAGGTAGTTTCCGTATCTCGTAAGGAGTGCGGGTTTGTGTTGTTTTTCTCGGTGATGGATTGTAATGTTACCATAGATATAAATAATAATAAAATGAAGAAAACATGAAATTTTTTAAAAACTTTTGAAAAATTTTTTATAGTTAAACATCGAGTGAATAATATAAAAGTAAGTGAATAATTGTTATTTTTTGTAATAATAATGAACTTAGAAAGATTTTAATAAAATACATGTTATGTTTGCAGAGAAGAACTTATTTTTTTCTTTTTATTACTTATTCATTGCTAAAGATGATGTAAAGCAGTACGTCAATAGAAAACGTGGCATAGCTTGGTGTTGAGGGGTGTAGGGTGCTGACCTATCTGTTTTAACTTGATTTTATTGTTTTTAAGGTACGTGAAAAATTATGTTTTTAATAAAATTTCATAAAATTTTAGTAAAAGTTATTTAAAATTGATAGTTATAAATTTTATAAACAAAAATGTGATTAACAGAATAAATAATATTCTTTGTTCAAAGTAAGATGATTTATATAGAAGTTTTAAGAAACTTTTAAATAATTTTAGTTATATTTGAGAATTGAGTAATATAAATGTACGTGTTAATTAAAACATATTAAATGTTTTAATAAATTATAAGTTATATTTTTGTGTAAGTGAGTTTGTGTGTGTGTGTGTGTGTGTGTGTGTGTGTGTGTGTGTGCAACGTACAAAATTTCCCGCCAAAAAAGTCTGGGTGTGTGAGTGTAGTAAAATCTCTGCGTGTGTAAGTAAATCTGTGTGAGGGTAAGTAAATCTGTGGTTTGACTGTGTGTTTGTGTGTGTGTTGTTGTGTTGTGTGTGTGTGTGTTGTGTGTGTGTTGGTTTCTAAATTAATAATAACTAATAGGGCATGAAGTAAATAAACTAAGTATTAATAATAAAAATAAATAATAACAATTAAAAAATAATAATAAAAATAATAAAAATAATAATAATAAATAATAAAAATAATAATAAAATAAATAAAAAGTATTAAACACAAAATAAAAACATAATGTTAATAAATATATTAGTTAAAGCAGTAATACAGAAAGTTAAAGCAGTAAAGCAGAAAGTTATAAAACAGTAAAGCAGAAAGTTAAGAGTAAAGCAGTAAACGTTAACACGCAGTAAGCAGAAAGTTTAAAGCATAAAGCAGTAAACAATAAGCATACTAATTCCCTAGGTGTTAGGTAACATCTTTATTGATTTACTGATTTAACTCATATACAGTATGTAATGAATGTGAGTTAAAGCAGTAAAGCAGTGAGTGTAAAGCATTAAAAGCAGAAAGTTTAAAGCAGTAAATGCGTAAATACAAAAGCATACTAATCCCTTAGGTGTTGGGGTAACACCTCTATAGATTTACTGATTTACTGCTTTAAAGGTATTAAT
>JABUQX010103323.1:10000-22500 GCA_015478945.1 Trachelipus rathkii
ATATATAATATATTATATATATATTATATATTATAATATATATATATATATATATATATATATATATATATATTATACTGGTGATAAAATTGGTTTTTAAAACTACAACTCATATCTCAAAAACTAAAATAGATAAGGGAAAAGGGATACATTGTTGGAATCCTGGTATCATTTTAGTGCGGAAAATTAAAAAAAAATAAAAAAAAATATAATATATATCTCAAAACTACAATAGCTACAGCGAAAAGGAATACATTTTGAATCCTGGTAAAATTTACATAGAAAGTAAAAATAAAAAATAAAAAAAAATTATTGTTAATAAATTATAGTAATATGATTAGAGATCCTATTTAGAGACCCTTTTATGGTTACTCGTTAAAATAAATGGCTTTCTATTTAAATTTTGCTTTTTTTTGTGATAAATGATATACTCCCAGATGTTCGTATATATGTTTCACGGCACTTCTGATAGTTAGGCATCGGGTCTCTTCGGCTCCGGGATCTAACGGGTAAGGACTTAATTCCCCCCATCCGGGGAGGGTCTCCCAAAACCCCCGCTCTTTGGTATTTGGGGTTCGCGGGGTTCCTCGCCTCCCTAGGGGTATTGGACAAACGTCCGCCCTTGTTCCGTCGGCTCGATCCCGCCTACCATTGCCGCTAATACCCTTACAAATTATTATAATATATATATAATTATATATATTATTATATATATATTATATAGTTATATAATATATATTAATATAATAATATATATAAATATATCATATATATATATCTATGTCCCCTGCTCTAAAAAAAAAAAATGCCAATATTATTTTATTCATTTATTTATTTTTTTTTTTTTTTTACATTTTCTAAATAAAATTTTACAAGGATTCCAAAAATGTATTCCTTTTTCGCTGTAGCTATTGTAGTTTTTATGACTGATTTTTTTTTTTTTATATATTTTTTTTTTACATTTCCCGCACTAAAATGTACCAGGATTCCAACAATGTAATTCCTTCCCTGTATCTATTGGTATGTTTTGAGATAATGAATGTTGTAGTTTTAGAATCAAAGTTGTCAGTTTTTAAACCAAATATTCACTATATTGATAGTATTGATAGTGAATGTTATTTATGAGTATATAATAATAATTATATATAATAATAAGTATATTAATATCTATTATATATATATATATATATATATATATATAATATATATAATAATAAATATATATAATAATATAATCTAGAGCCGTGTACGTGAAAGCAAGAAATGAAGCGGAGAGAGTTAGGGCAAAGGAGGAGGTGGCTTAGAAGCTAGCAAAGAAACTGATGGATGAATGTAAGGAAAGCAAGAAGAAGATTTTTTGATTGGCAAGAACGTATAGAGAACGAAGAGTAGAGTTATGTAATATCAAAGACAAAAATGGAGATAAACATTTGGCAAGCCGGAGGAAAAAAACAAAAGTTGGATAGAGTACTTTGATGAGTTGTTGAATGTGGAAGTGCAGTCGGATAGAGGAAAGGGAAGAGAGAGGAGGAGGAGAGAAATGTGGAGAGAGAAGAGGAGGAGGTAAATAACGGAAAGAAGGATGTGAGGAGGCGTTAAGGAAAAATGAGAGGAAAAGCTCCTGTGAGGATTGAATCTAAGTAATTGAGTTGGTGAGAGAGAGGAGATCGGCTGAAAGCCTGATGCTGAGAATGTTTCTAAATCGTGTTGGGTCGGAGAGTAGTAGTGCCGGAAGTTGGGGAAGGTCAATTAAATAGTTCCCATTTATAAAGGTATAGGGACGCAAGGAAATGTATGGTACAGGGGTGTTAGAGTACTTACAGTATTTAATGTTTTCATTTATAGTATGAATACTAGAAAAGAATGGGTATACAATTTTGTAAGGCATATTAATCGCCTCATAGACCTTGAAGAAGCAATTTGATTCTGTATCCCAGAGAGAGCTGTGGAGTTCAGGAGAGGGATTATGAGGATGGAAGCAGACTGATTTAGACATTCTGAGGTACAAAAGAGATTAGGTTAATTCAGGAAAGTAGGGTATAAAAACGAGGAATGGTTTGAGGTAAAAACTAGATAGGCAGTAAGTTTGCTTCGCCGATACTGTTTATAACGTATTTTACACAGTCATAGAGTGTAAAAGAGAAGTTTAAGAAGAGATGACGAGACATTCATGGTATATGCGATGAATTGGCGTTTGGGTGGAAGATGAGATGAGAGGTTTAAGCAATATGGTGCTGTGTTTTTCGCAGAAAAAGTGAGAGAAACAGGATTGAATATGAAGTGGAGAAAACAGAATAATGAGTACTCGCATGGAGGAGAGGAGAAGAGTTGATAATGAGGTAGACGAGATGAGATTAAAATGAGGATAGATAATTAAATATCTAGGAAGCAGCTTGAAAGAAGGGGGTGTGCAAAGGAAATTAAGAGTAGGATTGAGCAGTATGGTAGGACTGTGAGAGCACTATCACCATCCTGAACAGATAATTATGAAAAAAGAGGTGAAGAGAGAAATATACGAGGGAGTGTTGACGCCGATACTGGTTGTATGGGGCGGAGACATGGACCATGACAGGGAGAGAGGAGACGTAGAATTCAGAGCGGAGAGAATGTGTTGAGGACAGTGATTGGAAAGACGAGTGAGAAACGAGACACTGAGGGGAGCTGGGTGTGAAACCCATGATAAATAAAGTGGACGCAGCCAAACTGAATGGTGGGACACCGGAGAGCTGCAGAGAGAGAGAGAGAGTTGCAAGCAGGAGGTGGAGGTTGAAACCGGAGGGATGAGACCGAGGGGAATACGCGGCGGAAGAGGTGAAGACACGTAGAGGCATCATTGAGGAATAAAAAAACACCAAGATGCCTGCAATGATGAGCTGATGACGATTGGAATCGGGATGGAAGAAAAATGGCACGGAGTTGGCCCCACTAGGGCTCGGTAAATCCTGACTGGGAGAGAAAATGTAACGATATATATATATAATATAATATATATATATATAGTATTATAAATATATATATTATATTAATATAATATTATATATTATATATATATATATAATATATATATATATAAAATATATTATATAATTATATTAGTATATATATATATATATATATACATAATTTTTAATTCTAAACTTCAAAGAGTAAACTCCGCATCCCGCATCCAGCATTTCCACATTCTCATCTACTTCTAAAGAATCGCATCCGTCCGCACCGCATCCTCATGATATCTTTAAGATTCGCATCCACAAACAGTCAATATTTGACCAGGATCGGTCCATCACTAATATATATATATTATATATATAATTATAATATATATATATATATATATCATATATATATATACTTATATATGCTTACAGAAGATTAAACACGCACCGCTCAAGGGCAGCGCCTAATCTAGGGGGGGGTGTACGTCATTTACGTTTCCGAGCATACGGAGCCAAGCCCAGAGAGAATAGCTCAACATTCTCAAACATATATATATTATATTATATATATATATATATATATATATATATATATATATATATATATATATATATAATTTTATATATATATATAATATAATATATATAATATAGTATTATATATTTATAGTATATATATATTATATATATTAATATTATATATATATATTATGTATATATAATATATATATTATATATATTATATATATTATAATATATATTATATATATATATATATATATAATATATATTAATATATATATATATATAGTATATATATATATATAGTATACTATATAGAAAAGTGGGCATCTAACGCGTTAAAGCGTTAATCCGTTAATTAACTCGTTATTTTTTCGTTAACTTTTTTAAGGCTTTCGTTAATTTCGAAAAGAATAACGACTATAACCTGGTTACATGTGTGAATTAATGTAACGAGTTCAGATTTTGCCCTACCATCCGTTAATACGTTTACCTTAATTACGAGTTTATAAAATTTTCTTATCACATTTTAAATTGTATAAGATTCGATTTCGATAACAGAAACTTTTTTTTCCCAACATTTCCTAAACGCTCCTCTCAATGGCTCAAAAAAGTTATTCTTACACGTTTATCTCCCGTTTTAGTAATGTTTAACAATTTCTTATGCTGTAATTCTCATTTCTTATTGCTCGCTGAAGAAAAAAAAGATAGTGACTTTTGCCCGTTCAATGAGTCATTAAATTCTTTCGTTCGTTACTTGATCTTGCTTCTTTTGTGACTAGTGAAAAAAAGTAGGCCTAATAAGCGTTGTAATTATAAAAAATATACATATTTGTATAAAACTGTTGTTGATATATCCTATTATATGTTTACAATAATTAACTAAAAAGTATTAATTAAGTATTTACGTCTTTGGAAGTATTCTTGCAAGCGCAAAGTATCTGCTAGGTCAAAACCTAAATTATTTAAGTCTGATAAACTTAATATGCATTATTAACATTGTTATAGGATATTATTATGATTATTATTATTATTATTATTATTATTATTATTATTATTATTTATTATTATTATATTATTATTATTATTATTATTATTATTAATTATTATAGTATTATATTATATTATTATTTCCGCATCTTTTGTATATTGTGAAAAATTTATGAACATTTTTCTTGGTCCGAACCTAGACGTTACTGTCTTAATATAGTATATATATACTATATATACTTATAGATATATAATATATATATATATATATAATTATACTATACGTATATATATATATAATATGATATAATATAATATATTATATTATATACTATATAATATATATATTATATAGGTGTCTCAAAATATGTCTATACACTTTGAACAGGACTAACAAACTTTATTTAGAACCATTGGTGACAAGTTAAAGCTTGAATTACATACCATACCATTATTAGAATATTGTTTCGCAATGTTCAAAATGATGACCGCCATTGTCGAGACACACTGATAACGCGAATCAATGGAGTCGCAAATGACACGAAACATTCATTTAGAATGTCGCGACATGACTTTCGATTTTCATTTCATGCATTTAATCGGTTCTTCGGTTTGTAGCTATAAACTTGTCCTTGAACGATATACCCATATAAAAAAGTCTCATTGGCGTGAGATCTGGGGAACGCTCAGGTATTCATACTACCCTCCTTTCTTCAATCCATGTGTTTAGAATGCCTGCAAATCGAGTGAGCCTTACTCGCGAATGGTAGTGGGAGGTGCTCTCATCTGCTAAAGTAAATCACGTTATCGTATCACCAACATCTCGTCAATGTGTGACCGACCGACTCCTGCAGCAAAGTTAGGTATCCCCATCAACCGCTCCGTTAAAAAAAACGGTCCTATGATGCCGAATGCTCAAATACCCAAACCACCATCAGTTACCCCTGTAGTTTAAATGGTGTTCAGCTTTAACATTGGGATTTACAAGACCCCAGTAGGTACAATTAGGGCGATTAATCGAGCCATTTAATTTAAAAGTGGCCTCATCGCTCCAGACAATTTGTGTGGAAACCCTGCATCTTCTGCACGTTTAGCAGTACGCATTTACAAAATTGAGTCTCCTAAGCCCGGACCGTCTTCATTGAAGCAGGTAGTAGTCTTGGATTAGCATTCCAGCGTTGACGGCTTCAAGATGCGATGGACGCTATCTTTTGAGATTTGTGTCTCCCGAGCCGTTTGTCGTCAGATTTCCGGTGGATCGAATGAGGGGTTTCCTGTACCTGCTCTTCCTTGTGCAGCGGGTTTGGGTGGATGTTCGTCGTGCGGCTCGAACTTTTTTGTTGACGGTTGTGAATCGGTTCCATCTGCTTCAAATTTTTCTCTGATGCGGGCAATGGTCCGGTGCGTTTGGTGGCGGTTTATCGAACTCCCTTCTGAACCGTCTTTGCATTTCCGTGGCGTTTCCGATGATCATAGAATTTTAAGGACAAATCTTTTCTCTCTTCAATGATCAAGTTGATCTCCTGCCATTTGTTTACAGTAGTTATTATCCTGAAAAAACAAAAAGCTAGTCGAGTGTGTTAGTACTAGGGATGGCCAAATAAAATCGATCATATCGAAAGTATTCGATATTTTTGGCTCGATATACGATATTTTTGGGTCGATATTTTCTGGGCGATATATCGATATTTTGATATTTTTTCTTAATATCGAATCCCGATATTCTTTTCAAAAAAAAATTTTTTTAAAGGCCGGAAAAAATAAAATCTTATCCCCCTCCTCCCTTCACCCTGAATTTGAAACTTTTTCCTCCATTATTCGTTCTTCGTCCGTCCCCCAATGTCGTGCATAAAATAAACACCGAAAAATTGGGGTTTTTAGATTTTTAGTCAAATTGTCTTCTGAGTATTCACTAATCACTATTCAATTATTCAGTGGCAAGACTTTGCAGTCCACTCGAGACTCAAGGCCTGATCTGATTTTGACGTTGTTAGCTCTATGGAGTTGTGTTCAGTTGTCAGTGTGGAGCGAATGATATCTCTTGCAGAAACTTAAATACGGAACAGGACTCTGTGAGCTGGTTTACAGTTAGACATACCGAGTACCTGACTAGTTTATATCCATTACTGGCGATTGACGAGTTGTTTTGCTTAAATATGTGAGATTAACTAAATTAACGATTTTATATTAGCTATTACTAAAAGTTAGTATTTGGGGTACAATCACTACAGCTTTTCTTATGATAAGTTGTCTGGCATCCAGTTCGAACTTCTAAAATATTATTTCTTTATTACTAAATTTTAATAGATTTTCTTAAGATCAACACTTCCAGAAGTCATCCCAGTATCAAGTTGTCCTACCATCAATGTAAACATTAATTTCGTTGTTTAGAAATCAATTTTATTTGTACTTAAATAGAATTCATTTTCGAATAATTCCAAGATGCATGGGGAGGGGGTATCTAGTTTTCATTTTATACGAAAAAAAGGTGATCTTTTATGATTATTTATAATTTTCCTAGGAAACGCGATTTCTTATTAATTTAAATCAGCTCGTCCACGAAAAAGTCACAAACACCTCCCATTCTCAAGATCCAACAATTCAACGCTTTCCAGCCCAACTTCAGCTTCAACCTCTTGAGTTGGAAACTCTGAAATTTGGAAGACCTGAAGAGTGAAGATCTTTTTCCATTTCTACCACTTTTTCTTCTGTCCATACGTCTGCTTCATATTTATAAATTCTCTCTCTCCTCTCTCTCTTTCTCTTCGTCTCTCTCTCTCTCTGTTCTCTCTCCTCTCCTCTCTCTCACTCTCTCTCCTCTCCTATACTATATATATATCTATATATATATATATATATATATGATATATATAGTAATATATATATATATAATAGTATATATATTATATATATATATAACTATTAATGTGACAAAGTACTTAACCGGGCAAACGAAACGGGAGAATCGGATATATATTATATAATAGTATATATATTATATATTATATATATATATAGATTATATACTATATATATATTATATATATATATATATATATATATATATATAATATATAATATATATATATATATATTATAATATATTATATAGTATATAAATAATATATATATAATATTATATATATAATTATATATATATATATATATGATTATACTAGTATGCTTATATATATATAATATATATATATATATTATAGTATACTATATATTATGGTTAGTATTAAACCGTAATACTGTGAAATACCTAACAACTGCTCATTGTTATAGAACGCAAATAAGTCTGTTCACATTTTCTGCCGTTGTAAGAATAAAAACATCGTACATTCCAAATTGTTATTATTTTATTTTTTATTTACTGTTATTTTTTAATTTATTTTGTACTTTTCATAACTAAAATTTTGCCCCTGATTCCAAAAATGTATTCAATTTTAGTGTAGCTATCGTTGTTTTTTAATATGTGCGTCTGCCGCTAATCTAAGATATTATATATATACGTATATATATATATATGATTATATATACTATATATATATATATATATAATATTATATATAGATATATAATAATATATATATTATATATATATATAGTAAATATATTATAGATTGATTAATAATTATATCACATTATAGATCGATTTATATAAATATCGAAATAATCGATATGAATCGAATAATCGGATATTTATCATGGCGGATAAAGAATAGAAGGCGTATAATTGATATTTTTTTTAAACTATCGATATAGTCGATTGAATTGCGATATGGTTTTAGATATCGGGCATTCCCTAGTTATACATTTTTTGAAACACCCTTATATATTATATAGTAAGTATATATTGTATATATAATATATATATGATATAATATATATATAATATATATATATAATATATATATATATATATATATATATATATATAATATTAATAATATATATATATTATAGTATATATCATAATAAAAGAAAATTAATTTTATTATATTCCTACATATTTTTGAAGCCGGTTAACGTTAACGATTAACGTTAACTTCCGTTACAGTTCTCTTACTGATAAACGCTTTAAATGATTAAACGCCGTTAAGTTTTTTTTGTTTAACGATAAGGTTAACAGCGTCTAACTTCCTCATTAACGGTGCCCACCTTTGTATATTGTCATGATATTATAAATATATATATATATATATATATATATATATATATATTATATATATATAATTATATTATATATATAATATATATATATAATATATATATATATATATACTAATATATATATATATATATATATAATATATATATATTATATATATATATATATATAATAATATATAATGGCATATCCAGGATTTTTTTTCGGGGGGCCAGACAAAAATCGTTTCTTACATTATAACTAATATATATGTATATATTATATATATATATATATATATATATATAGTATATATAATATATATAATAGGTATAAATATATATATATAGATATAATATTATATATATATATAAAATATAGTAAATATATAATTATATATATATATATATAATATAGTAGATATATTATATATATATATATAATATATTATCTATATATATATATTAATATATATAATATATATTAATAATTTAACCTCTGATTTTAAACTTTATAAACGGATATTATACTTAAAATTTTTTATGCTGTTTTAAAAATTTCGGGGGGGGGGCATGGCCCCCTGGCCCCCCCCTGGAATACGCCATGTATATATATATTATATAGTATATATATATATTATATATATTATTATATTATTATAGATATATATTAATAATATATATTATATATATATATATATATATATATATATATATATATATATATATATATATTCTATATACTTTATATTATGAATTTAAAAAGATTTCTCATCAAGGGGGATTGGGTCAATTTTTCATTCTTGCGTTCTTTATGTCGTATCTCGGGTAAAATTTGGTATGCACATAGGTAGGAATGTCACCTCCGTAGGGTTGTTAAGGCCTCGCCCTTCGGGCTGAGGCCTCAAAGC
Organism: Trachelipus rathkii; assembly: GCA_015478945.1. Taxonomy (NCBI): domain Eukaryota; kingdom Metazoa; phylum Arthropoda; class Malacostraca; order Isopoda; family Trachelipodidae; genus Trachelipus; species Trachelipus rathkii. The sequence continues at coordinate 19,512 of JABUQX010103323.1, forward strand.
CCGCTTACACCACCTTCGTGATGACCCCCCAAATGGGACTTCACGCCCTTTCAAGAGATGATCCCCCATGGGGCTTCTCGCGGAGAAAGATGAATTCCTTTAGGCACTTTATTAAAAAGTGAAAATTAATTTTATTGTCCTTTGTAGGATGAGTGAAGAAGACCTTGGTGTAACACAGTTGGGTTAGCTGCAGTATTGCTAGGTATGATAGTTTACTTTTGATGATGCAGGCTTTCTTCGAAAGGGAATAACCAGTTTTTGTACTAAGTTGGCATGAGTACGAAAATATGTTTAAAAAACATAGCGAGTTAGCAAGATCGATTAAACCTAGTATTGTTACGTTGGATAGTTTGTTAAGGGGGTACGAGACATATTTGAAGGAAATGATCAGAGTTATGTACTACTTTGACATGAGTACGTTACTTTGTTTCAGTTAAATTTGTTACTTAACGTAAATGAAAAATGTTAATGTGAAAAATATCGTGTTTCTGATAGGTTGAACCTTTGCTAATTTATGCATTTATTCGTAGTTCAGGGTGTTTAGATCTGTTAGGTTATACTAGCTTTGTTAGAAAATGTATTACTGTGTAAGCTCGTTGTGATGTGTTAAAAACATGGGCTTAGGTTAAGTCTTTACTGTGTGATGTTAGATTTGGTAGAGAATATTGTTAATGTCAGCATTTATTCATAGTTCAAAATGATTTTATATTTGATGGGCTAGACAATTTTATGAAGGTAGCATCAATTCATAGTTCAAGATGTTGGTATCCTTGATAGGTTGGACAGTTTGTTAAGGGATATTGTTACATGATACTGCTTTAGCTGCTGATGATATGATGGAAAAAATAGGGATATGTTGAGTTTTGCTACGTAATGATTAGATAGGTTCCAAATTTTAATGTCTTATTCATAATTCCAAATGTTAGTCTCTATGGTGGGTAATAGCACTTTGGTAAATGTTATTATGCTGGTGTACGTTCAAGCCCTTTGGTAGGTTATGACTGCAATGAAAGATTTACATGCTAAGTCACTTTGTTACGTTGGGAATGAATTTTATGTTAACAGTAATGATTTGGTAGGTGCTTGAGAGACATTGGTAATTATTCATAGATTCATATGTTTGATACGATATGTTAAGTTACGTTACTTGGTTTATAATCATATATATATATATATATATATATATAGTATATATATATATATATATATATTATATATTATATATATTATATATATATATATATATATATATATATATATATATATATATATATATATATATATATCTTGTAATCGTACAATCATGTAGGATTCGTCCCCTTTTATCAACTACTAAAACTATTTTCTTACATACTTCAGCTTTATGATTTTCTAGACAGATTTGCAATCATTAAAACTTCTATATTACAATCATTACAAAAATGGATGGGTATATTATAGAGGCTGGGCGTTGCGATATCGAGTTGCGATTTATGACTTTCAAGACTGACCCATAAATTTCGAATTAAATCGCAATGATTTTGGAAAAGTCTGACAAAGCTTTAAGATAAGTGGAAAACGAAACGTTCGACTAATCTGCATCGTTATTAAAAACTGAGTTATTGGCTATGCCAAGCAAGATATCAGTTATAATGAAAAGTTAAAGATTGTGAATGAAAGAAATAGCAAACACAAGAGAGCCTTTTGGTGCCTTTGCGTGATGGAGCATTTTGAAATCAATTTATAAAGATGCTATCCTGAGAAAGGAAAGTAAGAGGGGAATTTTCTTTCTTTTCTTTTACATGACGCAACAGTTCTGGATAATCAGACATAAAGGATAGAAAGATGTTTAGTGGATAAATAAACATAGAAAATGCGTTAGTCTTTGATTGGGCAAGAAAGCATAAATCACACATGATAGAAAATTGGAGACCCCAAATCAGAACATCAGAACAAGCAGCGTCGTTGCGTATACGCAGATCAACCACCTTTGGCTGAAATATTGTTGAGATACAGTATGAGGGTACATACACAGGTTTCGCCAGCTGTTAAAACCCCTTGAATTTTTGCTAAGAAAAAAAGATGAGGTTTGAAGAAGAAGTGTAGTTGAGGAAGTGCAAATTAAATAAAGACAGCGAATGCCAGAGAAATTAATGTAGACTTTGTACCAGGGCAAACTGCCGACGAAGTTTTGGCGGCACCAATCCAATCACTGGATTCCTCCAACTCCCAGGTAATGACTGGATGTGGAGTGGAAAGAGGCAATGCTTAGGTGCCGTCCCTCCGAGCATCTCCGAGACAGGTTTATTTTTCGTCATTTTTAAAATTTTTCTGAAGATAATGTTCGTTTATTGTCTTGTAAGTCTGTGAGATACATTTCAAGAAGGGGAAGGTGATGGAAGCACCAACTTAACATGTTGAACAAAGGTATGCTACAGAGACCTTCTGAGAAGGTGAGACACGAAAAGGACGAACCGTAGGGCAAACAGAGTGAAGAAGAATAGGCAAGCCAAAATTAACACCCCGTAGGTTGTGAGCAATATGATTACTTACATCGTTTCATACGGCAATAGGCTATTTTCCAACAATTGGTAACTAAATTATAATAGTTTGAAAGTTTGGAATGGTTACTTTTCTCCTGGATCGGACGAATGTAAGTTTGCTGACAGCATTGTGGAAAAAGTGTTAGTGTTGAGGCATATAGAACTTAATTTAATGAAGGGTTATACCAGATCAGGGTGGTCTCCCTAAATTCCTGATGAAGGGAGGATACCATCCGGTTCGTTTGTCTTTAAAGATCATATATAATATAAAGTAAAGTCAAATGACACCTGATAGGAGAACGAGTAGCAGGAGGAGCTAGTTGCTGTGGCTGTGGTGGTGGTGGTGGTGGTGGGTGTGGTGGTGGTGGTGGTGGTGGAATTATATAAAAATAAAGAATTTGAGAAAATCCATTGTAGAAAGAATGTTAGCAAAAGACCATTACATCTTCACATGCCTTATACTATTT
>JABUQX010103324.1:0-10932 GCA_015478945.1 Trachelipus rathkii
AAGAATAAAACTTAGAAAGAATAATTAAGCTCTTTTTTAAATCAAAGCTCGAAAATTATGAAATTTAAAAACGAAAATCGAAAATTGATTTATAATAAAAATTAATAATAAACTGACAAGGTACTCAAAAGCAAATCAAATTGATTTATAATAAAAATTCTAATAATGATTAATGTAATAAATAAAGAATTAGAATTATTATTATTTCTATAAAAAATATGACTCGCTGTGAAGTTTTGTCATATCAATATTAAATTTAAATTTCTAAAAAGTAATAACTTATAAGAATCAACATCGATGCTGATTTTAGTTTTTAAAATAGAATTATTAAGAAAATTCCAAAGGAATGCATACATTTCAGAAAACTTCATGAAAAGCCAAAAAACATAAAATAATATAATGAGTTGACACTGTAAAAATTTTTTAGTATTAAGGTAATTTTAACCTATTGTTTTCATTCATTTTGTAACAACATTTTAAATCAATCTGATGACACATTTGAAAAATTCAAGCTCAAATTTGGAAAATTTTACTTAATTTTTTTGTTGTTGAATTGTTAATACTTTGCCTAATGTATATTAAATTTCAAAACTGTTGAGAAACATTTATTGACAAATGATATAAACATTTTTTCAGTAGGTTAGGGCTACTTTTTCTTACTGCTTATTAAATAAAGAAAAAATTGTAAAATTTACAAAAGAAGGATCAGGGTGGCTGTAAAGTATTTTTTAGGCAGGTATGTAACCACATTACAGTTCATAAATTTAAACCATAAAAATCAAAAATCCAAAAACTTGATTATATTAAAACTCGACTATACTGACACTCTACGTTATTGTGTTAGTTCTAATTGTTTGATGAAGATCATCCAAATAGATGATAAACAAGAATAAAAGAAGTTTCTAAAATTATAATTGTAAAAGAGACAAGTTACAGCAGAAAAATAAATAAAAAAATTAGATAATTGATAAGTTTCAACCGGGGTTGATAAAGGTATTGCAAAAATATGCCAACCAATTTTTATAGAAAATTCATAAGTATATAAATTTTAATATTTTTAATCTTTTATATCAAATGATAAAAATTCACATTATATACTGATGAACATTTGAGTCCATTCATAGATCCAGCATTTCTTAAGAAAACTATCCTGTCGATCTGTTTGCATAGTTTTTATTAAAAAGAACTATTAGAAAATGATCTACTAGAATGTAGTATTCATAAAAGGTCGGAAGGAATAAACAGGAGGTACACCAAAGCCACTGTAAATTGCCCAAGGTTGACGTTCCATCTGTCTATATAATGCAGTTTTGAAAGAACCTTACAAAAGATACAAACGAGTCAACAGGATCCTAAAGAATCTTATACCATTAACCTACAACAACCAAACAGTTGGTGTTGTTATACGAATGTGATGTAGATGAATATAAACATTACATTTTAAGACCATTTATGACCTTACACCTCTGCTGAGTAAGTGTGTTCTGTATCCGTTTGTATTTTTTAGATAATCTACAGTGATTTTATTTATTGTGCCAGAAGTTTGCCTGTGGGTTGGCAAACCTTTATACCAGCGTGTGGTCCTTTACAGAATGGGCATACCATTCTGCGAGTCTTAACAGGAGACTATGAAGGTGACCTCATAGATCGACATTCTGATCTAATGTGACCTCTTTTTTTGACAATAGCTACAAATACTGAGATATTTGTAACACGTCCATTACGTGCCCAACATGGTCACAATAGTCACATCTCAACCTTCCCCTACTATTTAGATTGGAGGGTATGTTTGTGACATTTTGTGTGAAAGTGTTGGAAGTAGGTGGTCGGTTGTGTGTGTTTTGTCTGGTATCATTGTAGAACCGACTATTGTTTTTGGCTGTGTTAGGTAAATTCTGTTTTCTTGTATTTACAGGCCTTAGAGCCTTTTAGTGTATCAGGCCAACTAGACCAACAGCATCTATTCTTATAGTCTCATTCACGTCGTCTGGTAGTTGATCTGATCTTCACTCATGACTGTTAGGAGAGATATAGTCATGGGAGGATTAGGAAACTGTATTAGAAACAGCTCAGGGAAGGGAAACAGGGAAGCTCATGGCAGGTGTTAGTGATATATGGTGTTGGAGGTAGGCTTCAGAATGGAATCAAAAGTATGTATGACGATAGTTGGAAGCATGTGGTAAAAATAAAGCTAAAGTTACATGATAAAAGTTTTTTTTTATTTGCTTTATAAAGCGAGTTTGACATTACTATAGCTGAACTTTATGGAACACTAGCAGGTAGTTTGAGGAGCTAAACCTAATGTTAAAATGAGGTCGATAAAGCCTAAAGCTGCAATGTAATTGTATACAAATAGTTATATAAGTAAAATTTAGTTTTAAAAATGCTCATTTAAATTAACAACAAAAGGATCTATTATCTTTAATAGACTAGGCTGACAGTTTTGTAACTAGGAATTCAGAGATGGGTAAGAGTAACGAGGGTTCTAAGAACTCGACTGTGTCATCATTTGAAGGCATATTCAGTGAATTTTAACGTGTTTCTTATTCAAGTTTGTTTGAATAAATTATTAACTTTATTTTCATTCTGTTTGGTGATTTATTAGGAAATAATATTTTTTTTTTAATGCTCAAAAGGTTGAAAAGTTAATTGAAATATGGTGAAACACTTAATAACTGTTTATGACGTTTCTAGCAATTTGTAAGTAAATATGCACTTACCAGTTCTTCCATATTTTTGTCGAGTCTAAAACAGGGGATTATAAACAATTTGTTAAGAGCTACATATTGATATATTTTGATATTTGTTTTAAAAATTCTAATTTGAAAGGCAACAAACCATGCTTACTTTACTTCTCTCTCTAAGGTTTCATGTTTTGTAACTTTCTTTGGAGTGGGTATTTCAATAGAAAAACTTGACTGCAACTTTCTTTTCAAAGAGGCATGAGCCTTATGGAGAACATCTTGACTTTTCTTCTTCTTCTTTTCATCAGTAAGGGAATCTTTTTAAAGTGAAAAAAGTAGGGCAAAGCTATTGATTTAAAAGAGAGCTTATAATTTTCAAAGATATTAACACAAAAAGTGAAACAAGCATACCATTTCAGCTAAGATTCTTAGGACGCTAAAGTTATACTTAAATTACTTAAGAGCTCTTAATTTATAAATCAAATGTATGTTATAACTCATTAATGCTTACGTATCTTTTTTGGAGTAACATCCAGTGCTGTAAGTACAGAATGCAGCTCTTCTGTCATCATGATTCCACTGGCATTTCTTCACAGATTACTGCACTTTCACTTGTAGATCCACTATCGTGTTAAATTTGATGATGGTGATTCAGAGCTCTGGATTTTTTTATTTTAAGCTTTTTATGCAGTTTGTGCATAATAAGGTATCTTGAGTTAAAAGACCTTTGCATTTCTCAAATAGATCTCTGCATATTTATATATATATTTATGTACTTTATGTATATATATGTACTTTATATACTTTATATACTTTATGTATATATATTTAATGTATTTTCTTTCCTTTATATATAGATTATTCAGTGGTATGTAGCTGTAAATATTTCATGCGTACTCTATAAATGTATAGGGTCCAATAGAAATTAATGATGTTTTTCAGATAGTAAAATTTAAAATTGGCAACTGCTCAGTCTTAAATTTTTTCAACTATTATATATATATATATTATATTTATATGATTAATATGACTATATATATATATATAAGTATCATTATTATATATATATATGGTAAGATATAATTACACATATTATATATTATATATATATTTATATCTATTATATATTAAAATATATAAGATATATATACTTTTTTAATTATATATAATATATTATATATATATATATATATATAATAATATATTATATATATATATATATATTATTGATAACTTGAACGCCTGTAAAACTAGAAACATAAAATAAATTATTTACAATGCATAAATAATTATAAAGGATACATCAAATATTAAAATTAATATGAAATATGTCATCTCTTATTCAAAAAGTTATTATAATATGAATCTGCAATTTAAAATCATCCTCAGCTATATAGAAAATAATTCAACACATAAATCGTTTTAGAAAGCCAATATATAAACATCAGATAGGGACGATAGTTTATATGAGGTCGGCTCGAGCTAAGCGGTGCTAGGTGTATCCATTGGAATATCTATACGTATTATGTGTGGCGCTACGCTTTTTTGTATTCACGTCAGGCAGCAGTCGTCGGTGTCAGATCGCGCGATCGGATTGGATGTTATGTGGTTGTGGAGTATTTTAGGGCGTAGTTTATACATTGTAGAAAATGTTTGGGGGCGTCGGATCTACGTTATTTTGTTCCGGTCGATATGTTTTAAATTGCATATAAGATACGTAATCTCCGCTTGTAGCCGCGGTCCTCAATTTTTGACGCAATTATTCCCCTAGAAACAGATTCTGATAAAGCACTAATTTGATGAATCATGAGATGGAGAATTCGATAGGATGTCATGTATGGGTTTTAAAAGTGGATATTTCTTGACAATTTTTGTGGGTATTTAAACATTTAATCATCAGGAATTTTTTTCATCTCAAACTTTAGAAAAACATGGAGCAAATGAATAAACAACAAAATAATGCAATCTTTGCGTCACAAGGTGGCTGGTGATCATAATACCCGTGGAGGGTCTGGGGGAGCATCCGCCACACACTTCTCATCATAATATAGTGTAGAAATTTGTAGTGCGTCATGCGAGGGAAGCTGATAAAAAAGCGGCCTCAAAATGAAGTCTTACTCTTTCCTGTTCTGCTAAGTAGATAGCGTCACTTATTATTGTGCAGTTTGACTATAAAATATCATCGAAATAATTTTGGATAAGTTAAGATTTCTAGAGGCGAAAGCAAGATTTTGGCCTTCCAATCCGAACTTTTAAGCAGGCTTCTGCGCCCGACGGGGGAAGTCTTGGAAATTTTTAAAGTGTATTGTCCATGATGTTCTAACCCAAGGCAAATTTGAGGCAATAGCAAAGTTCAAATAATCAAGACTAAGATTGGTCTTTTTAAAAATATTGTGGCTTGGAATTCAAGTTGGGACTATTTGGAGCCTTAGCCCGAATTTCGGATAAAGATCTAAGTTAAAATTATCGTTGGGGAGGGAGGCAACTTTAAATATTTTTAATATAAGTAATTTTTTTTTACGTTGTGTGTTAGGAGGAAAGGACGAGAGAAGAGAGAGAGGGAGAAGAAGAGAGAGAGGAGAAAGAAGGAAGGAGGAGAGAGGAGGAGAGAGAAGAGAAGAGAAGAGAGAGAGAAAACCAAGGAGAAGGAGAGGAAGGGGCAAAGAGAGAGAGCGAGGGAGGAGAGGATGAGAGAGGGAGAAAGGAGAGATAGAGGGTAAGAGAGGAAGGAAGAAAAGGAGAGAGAGGAGGAAGAGAGAAAGGAAAAAGAGAGAGAGAGAGGAGAGAGAGAGAAAGGAGCGAAAAATAAGGGAAGAGGGAGATGAGGAGAGAGAGAAATAATGAGGGAGAGCAGAGAGAGAGAGGAGGAGAGAGAGAGAGAGAGAGACGAGGGAGAGAGAGAGAGAGAGAAGAGGAGGAGAGAAGAGAGAGAGAGATGAGAGAGAGAGGGAGAGAGAAAAAAAGAGAGAGAGAGAGAGAGAGAGAGAGAGAGAGAGAGAGAGAGAGAGAGAGAGAGAGAGAGAGAGAGAGAGAGAGAGAGAGGGAGAGAGAGAGAGAGGAGAAGAGAGAGAGAGGAGAGAGAGAGAGAGAGAGAGAAGAGAGAGAGAGGAGAGAGAAGGGAGACACGTAGATGGATAGATAAGGAGGGAGTGAGAGAATCAAAAAAGGAAAAAAATGCAGAGAGGGAGGAGAAAGGAGAGAGTAAGAAGAGAAAGAAGAAAGAAAAAGGAAGAAGATAGAGGAGAGAGAGGGAGGAGAGAGAGGAGAGGAGAGGAAGGAGAGAGCGAGAGAGGGAGAGAGAGAGGAGAGAGAGAGAGAGCGAGAGAGGAGAGGAGAGAGAGAAGGAGGAGAGAGCGCGCAGAGAGAGAGAGAGAGAGAGAGAGAGAGAGAGAGAGAGAGAGAGAGAGAGAGAGAGAGAGAGACCACAATAATCAACTTACCTTCCCGATGACGAATCAGCTGTCTATGAGCAAGGTCAGGAAGGAGTTCGTTGTGTCTTAAAGCACTGGTCCCTAGTAATAGTGCATGTACTCATGTGGGACAAAAAAGGATGTGGGTTGTGTCACAAATCCACATTGAAATCAACTTTAAAACTGCATACTGGGTAATGGGGATTCGTTCATTACCACCAAACTCACTAAAATAGCCTTAACATCTACTACTGCAGAAGGTAGTAGTTTTACTACACCACCCAAAATAGAAAAAACTGCAGAACTAACCAAGCTAACCCCTGCCCCACTGTCTATTAAACAGTTGGACTTGAGGGTGGGATTGTCATCCAAAGCCACACATACAATCAGAGGATCTACATCAGCTTGGCAGAGATTAATGTTCACAACCATGTCATCACTATGGTCTTCTAACGGGTCTACGAAAAGTTCGGCCAGAGAAAGAAATTTAGTTTCTGAATTTGTTCTTTGTCCGACAACCATAGGAGCCAAGATATTTTTATCTGAGTCAGATAAAGGAGTTATCTCCACAGGATGACTCACTTCTGTGGAGGATTCGAGTTTAAAGCGTTTAGAAACATCCTGGTGCATGGCTTTGAGCATACTCATAGTACTGGCCTTCATGTGAGATGAATGGCACCAGTCACATGGATTCTAATAACGCCGCTGTGGCCAAGAAGTGTTACTCACCTCTGCTGGTGTGTGTTCTGTATCCGCTTGTTTTCTATAAGTCTCTACAGTGATTTTATTTATTGTGCCAGAAGTTTGCCTGTGGGTTGGCAACTTTAAATACCCAGGGTGTGGTCTTTAGAAGTGGGATACCATTCTGCCGAGTCTATAACAGGTGAAACGTAGAGGTGACTCGTTAGTCGAATTCTGATCCTAATGTGACTTTTTTTTTTTTTAACCCCCGATATCGGCACAATACTGAGATTATTTGTAAACACTCGTCCATTAAGGCCCAACATGGTCAACAATAGTCATCTCAACCTTCCTACTATTTAGATCAGAGGGTATGTTTTTGAATTTTGTATGAAAAGTGTTGGGAAAGTAAGGTGGTGGTTTTGTGTGTTTTGTTGGTTATCATTGTAAGTAGAACCCGCTTTGTTATTGGCCTGTGGTTGGATTCTTGTTTTGATATTTAATCAGGCCTTAGAGAGCCCTTTTAGTGTATTCAGGCCAACTTAGCCCAAGCAATCTATTTTTTTTAGACAGCAATCTATTTTTATAGTCCTTCATTTCACGACTATGTGACGTCGTCTGGGTTTAGTTGGATCTGATCTTAACTCTAATACTGTTAGGAGGGATATAGTCATGGGAGGATTAGGAAACTGTATTAGAAACATCTTTATTATCTTTATTAAAATCCCGATCATAAGAATCAGCAAGGCTGACAATTTTATCCCAAGGATTTCTGAGAGATGGGTATCCAGCTCTTGTTGGATAAGATATTCTTTCACTCGTTTTTTAACATTCAGAGGGAGACTGAGAATGAATGCCGTTCTTAAGGAATCATGTTCTCACATACTGTATCTATTGCTTGATATGCTCTACATGCAAGTTGTTCTAGCCTGAGAGCATACATATGGGTACTTTCTCCTTTTGTATGATAGGTGGCGTGATAAGCTTGTAGCCTTTATTCATTCTTCCATTTTCCTTCTTGATGATGCCAGTGAATAAGAGCAGCTTTGACGGAAGCATAGTTCCGATCATCTTTGGTGACCAGTTGATACAGTTTGAGGAATGTGCCCTCCAATTGCCTTCCCAGCAAGCACAATCACTGCTGAGGAGCATTGGGGTAATGGAACATACAATATGCTTCAAAATCAGTGAAATAAACTAAGAGATCCTGGTCTTTTTCATACTTAAATTTGCCAGGATCAACAACTTTTAAGTTCTAAGAATATTTGAACAATTGTGTCAACAGTATAATAGCTTGGGTCAACAAACTAATTTGTTGATTCATTGCCTGACTGATAGAATTGGCAAAATTTTGTTGAGGTTGGGGTTGTTGAGGGAAGAGATAGGATTATTTCCTAGATTAGGGGAGAAATTAGGAGGAGAATTATTGAACGAGAACATACTGATGTTATGGGGGGGGGGTTATAAACATTCTGAGAGATAGTAACTACATTTGGAAATTGAATCAGATGGGATGTCAAGTATGCCCTGTTAGTAGTTTGCATGATAGTTATTTCGATTTGTGTTCATGAGCGGTGGTGGTAGCCCTACATCTGTGTTCAGTGAAATACCGGTATCTACGAATTGCGGAGATCCATATACGGGATTGGTATTGTAAGTACCAAAGGTATTTCCTGCAAGAGGAAATCGGCGAAGCAGCGGGTGATCCCAAGTTAAGTAAATTAAAATCTTGGGTCATATTATTCACGTTTTGCTGCGGTAATGCTCTAGTACTTTGAGTGTCACTGAACGCTGTATTATTTTGATAATTCTGTGCCTGCATTTGCACCTGAGTATTACGCAACCCCTGCAAGTCTTGCGTTAAGAGATGCATAGACTGCACAAATTCTTGTACCTGCCCCACATATCAACAACAGTTGCTGCTCCCGGCAGCATCAACTTATCATCTTCACCTATATTTTTCTTTTGGGCATTATCTTTTTCCGGGAAAGCTATTGAAACTTCCTGGTTAGAGCCTTTGAATTCTTTCTTTGACTCTTGACTCCATCACTTACTTTGTCACCCCCTGGATGATAAAAAAAAAAATGATGGATGAGAGAGAGAGTTGGTGTACATAGAAATAGATGGCGAAAAATTGTTGGTTTCAAAACGACCACTGTTTTAAATTTTTTAAATTACAATGACAATGTCTAGCTAAGCTAAGTTTTCCAGCTCAAACCAACAGAAAGCAAAGACAACCACTGAGAAAAATGCGAAGAATAATTGTGACAGACTAGGGCGAATACATCAAAACAGGAACTTGGTCCTGTTTTTGGGTCAGCCAAAAATTTAATTAAATGTAGAGGAGAGAGTGGGAAAGGAGGAATGACAGTAATTAGATGTGATGACCCTGAGGATACTGGGAGGGTAATTTTTGACATCAAAAGAGTGCGTCGAGTGACTGAAGGACTTATTGGTGAAGAACAAATGGGACTTAGCAAGTGGGTAAGAGGGATGTGTGGATCAAATTTAATATGACAAATGGATTGGAAAATGAGGAGGAAACCAATGGAGGGCGAGAATAAAATTGTATTTCGGTTTTGTTGATTTGCAACGGGGTGTATGATTAGGATTAATAGGAAGCTCTGAGGTGTTAGTGATATTATGGTTTTGGTGGTAGGCTTCTTCTGAAATGGAATCAAAGTTTGTATGAAGATAGTGAAGCATGAGTGTAATGAAATAAATAAGATATTCGAAAGGTGTGGTTTAAATTATTTAATAGTGATTTGTGAGGGCGAAAATGTGTGTTAGTCCTTAGTTTATTCAAGTGGTTATTGGAATTGGGTTTGAAAGATAGAGGTGGCCGGTGGGAGGTGGCGGGATGTTAAAATGATGGAAGAAATTGGAGGGTGCCCTGGTATCTTACCTATTATATAGGAATGATTTGGTTTTGTGTGGCGAAATCTGAAGAGACTTTGAGAGGATTTGTAGAGAGATTGGTTAGGAAAGTAAAAAGTAGAGGTTTGAGACCAAAAACTTGCAAAGATCTGTTATTGGTTGTGAGTATGACGTCTCTGTGTGAGTTATGTTAGATGGTGAGACAGCTGGAACAAGTGACGTTTGAATATTTAGGATATATTGGATGAAAGGGAATGGATGATGCGTGGTGTAGTAGTAGCAAGAATAGGAAGATTTCTGGTGCAATTAAAGTCTTAGTGGATGTGAAGGGACTTTAAGTCTTGAGAGGTGGCGCTGTAGGGTCTTATATGAGCGGTTGTTTGGTTACTCTAAGGAGTTAATGTTAAGTGTGAGACGTACATGGTCAGGAATTAGAGGTATAGGATCTAAAGATTACAGGTGTGTTTTAGATGGCAATCTGGGGGAGGTTAGGTGTGAGAGAATTGATAAAAAAAGGATGAATTCTTAGAGAGTTTGTGTGGTGTGAAGAAGGGGTAAAATGATGAGAATATAATTAAAGTTTGTGAGGATGTTTGGTATGGGTGGAAAGGGATGGTGATAGTCGTTTGTTACGCGGATGTTTCTAGTTGGTGAGTTGTGGCTGAATCACGTGGACAGACGAAAAAGTGGATTGGTTAGACAGGATGTCTGGAGGAGAGAAAAGTGAGTTTTGCAGAGGCGAGAGACAAGGTGCTGCAGGAATGAATGACGGTTTTGTGAGGGGTATGGTTGTGATCCCCACCTGGGCGGATGACTTAATTGACTGTGATGCATAGTGAGTGGTCGTCGCTGGCCCGTGAAGCTTAGGATTATGGTTTCCTGTGCAATGAAGTTCTTAAGTAAGTTAAAGGGGCGGTAAGGCTGGGGGCTTTCTTTTTCGATTTAGCGTTATATTCTACTACTACTTTTTCTGTTTCATGTTCATGTTACGGGCGACTTACCACCCATTGTTGGGAGGAGAGAAGGGTGGGCTTGATGATGAATGATGACGGATGCATGATATTTATATATATACTATATATTATTATTATATATATATATATATTTATATATATATATATATATATATATATATATTATTATATATATATTGATATTGATGTGTGTTTGTGTTTTTTTTTTCCATAAGTCTTTGTACTATGAATTAGTATCATTCGGGGTAACTTGTATTGAAATTATTATTGCTGAGTATTGTACTTGTGGTGATCAAAATGTACTGA
>JABUQX010103325.1:0-5000 GCA_015478945.1 Trachelipus rathkii
AATCTCTCGTATCTTTGATGTGATTTTTGGAGTGGGGTAATTGGATCTCCCTTAGTAATCCAAGGAGATATAAACCCTTCTATCACTTTCCGGAGTTTATCTTGAAAGGAAAGAGGTGAGGATTTCGCGGCGCATATGATTAGAAATAGCCATCACCTTTTGAATGGCCAAAGAATGTTGAAAGAAGAACAAATAGTTAGAGTAAGGAAAGATGGCCCTTGGCTACAGTTAGCTATAATGATATCCACTCCCATCCAAATACTTGTAAACCGAATCATTCATGTCTGTATAGTTGATTATTCAATCTTGGATATTGTGATTACAGAAACGTCTTGCTTATTTGACTCCCATGAACATAACCATGTAGTAATCATGTATGAGCCATTGATCTGTTATATTCTCCTAATTTAGGATACTTCTGGAATTCGTGTAATTCTAAGAACCATTGCTCTTTATAAGATACGAGATAATATCTCTGATACGACCGATCAAAAATAAACGCTGATATGTACACACGTGGGTAACGGTTTTTCTTTACGCACATAAAAAATACCAATTATTTCCAACTTCCTCTATTAAATAGTTGAACTGACCCAACAACCTCAAACCACGTATGCTGAATGGACACCAGATTCTTTACAAGAAGCCTTTAAACTGGACACTGCTGATTTGTCTGATCAACAGAAAGAACAACTTCTACAACTCTTACTGAAGTACCCAACTGCTCTGAGTTTGGGGGATACTGATGTCGGAAGTACCCAGCATATCAAAGAGAGCAATGATCCATCGAACGTACACTAGTAGGTGAGATCCAGTTTGTGTATTTGCCAGTCAGAAAGAGAGGTAGTAGTTCAAGGTCCACGAGAATGCCTTTAATGAAGTTGAAGAAGAGTCTGGGCCAGCAACTTGGAGGCTGATGGGAAGCATAACGCGGATAGACCCAGCTCTCCATATTCGGAGAGAGAGAGAGACCGGGAAGAGCAGAGAGAGAGCAGAGACGAGAGAGAAGTTTGATGAGGACGAGACCGCGAAGTAGAGAGGAGAGAGAGAAGAGAAGAGTTAAGAGAGAGACCGGAGAGAGCAGGAGGAGAGACAGATAGAGGCAGACGGTAGTATGAGATAGGATTATCGTAAACTAAAGACAGAGAGCGAAGAGGAGAACAAGGAAGGAGAGACGAGAGCATGTACCACGTAGTAGTAGAGAGAGAGAAGTAAGAGAGATGAGAGTATCTGCGAAGAGAATGTTAGTAGAGTAGAGATAGGAGAGAGAGAGAGAGAAGAGAGAGATGAGAGAGAGTAGGAAAACTATGAAGAGAGAAGGAGAGGAGAAGAAACTTTGGTTTTACTCGAGATAGAGAGAGAGAGGAAGAGAGAAAGAAAGACTGAGAGATTGCTAGCTCACAGTAGAGCACATCGGAACGCAGACTTATCAAGGCTACTAGCCAAGATAAAAGGAAAATGGAAGAGGAATAGAGGTAGCAACACGGAGAAGGACAAGCATTTCCAGACCCCTTTAGGCACACTGGAAAAGAGAAATCGGGCCGAAGACAAAATGCCATTCGGGAGTAAAAGGTAGAGAAAGGAGGGATAAGAGAAAGAGAAAGAGATAGTGATTGAGATAGAGTGATGATTTTGATGAGAAGAGAAAGAGAAAGTTTCAAAGAGAGAGCACAAATGAGAAGAATTTCGGCAAAGAGAACTGTTAAGGTAGTCCGTTACAGAGCGACATTAGGAACTTCCAACCTGATTGCCAAGTCTGAGTAGTAGCTATGTTGTGATAATGATTTAAATCGAGAAAGGACTGTTCATATGTATCGATCGATTATACTTATAATAAGATGCAACTCATTTGGAAAAGTTGGATCACTTTTATCATAATTCTCCTATGAGAAAGAGCTTTTCAAGTGCATGGCACGGCCTTTTCCAATTGTAAGAATTATGATTGTTTTCTCATTTAACATTCACAGAAATACGAACGAGCTTTGGCATCGCGTGGGTGAGACAATAACGTACCATAAGTAAATTTTTAATTATTCAGACAACCGATGAAGCGAGATGGAAGTCAGCGGGCTAAATTCCGGTTGGTGGATATATGGCAGAGAGCATTTGAGCTAATCATACAGAAACGAGCACCGACTATGTCACACTGGGGGGCACTGGGGTGTCAAGGGCATTCCATTACCAAACATGAATCGCTGAGGTATGGCAGTTGGGGGTATAGGAGAGAACCTCTGCTCTTCAGGTGTAGTAGATAGTGAAGATAAAGAAAAAGCTCGGTAAAACACCTGCGAGTGGAGTTAAGAGTCACGGAAGAGACCCGAGGTGGAGCAATGTTTCGCCAGCTGGTTAACCCTGCTAAAGATTTCAGGCCGATGGTTAAAATCATGAGTTCAGTGTATCAAGAGAGTCATTTGTTGCTGATCATCTTGGTGGGAACACTTTTTTTTTGCAAGAGCGTGATGTAATTCATAAAAATATTATTTTACCATCAAAAAAATAAGCAGTTTAATCACCACCACTCCCCTCACCACAGTAAATAACAGGATGGGAGTGGGAAAGGGCGTAGCAGATCCTACATAAGGAAGGGTAGTTTTCCACACCTTCCCATAACAGGTCACAGGCCCAGCCCCATATTCTGTTGATCACAACTCGATTGCACAATTATGCTGGAGAACGCGCCACTGGTTTGACTTGTTAAAGCCACCGTTAGGATGGTGCCTTGTGGATCGGCATCTCGGAAGAAGAAAAGCCCCAATCCCAATAACTCTACGCTCTCTGGATTAAACGGCAACTGCCCAATTCCGTTAAGGTTGACCGCCCACAGAGAAAGGCCTCTTATGCAATAACTTCATTGTCAGAAGCATAACGAGACTTTACACACAAAGAACAGGCAGCCTAGCACCCTCCACATCGCCTCACTAGTCAGTTCGGTCCCACTACCAAATTGGCGGCGCCCGCATATCACTACAGGCGAACCGAAAGGACTCCGAGGTTTTATTAGCTCTGTATAAACATTATCCCACGGGGAAGAAGTGTGAGGTTGGACTGAAAGACGCATGGAGTTAGAAGAGGCCAATACGCCCAAGGGGCTCGCTGACCGGGAAATAATAATCAAATCTTTGGCAAATATTGTAAGGACTTGTGACAGTCAACAAATGGTGAAAGGGAATTTTAAAAAAGAAAAATCAGCAATACTTATAGTTTGCCAAAAATTCCTATTTGAAAAATGAGGGTACAGAAAAAAGACAGAATTTGTATATGGTAAATGCACATATTTAGTGCTGGGGCTAGAGGGATGCACAAAGTCACCCCAAGTATTAATTCTATGCAATACTCCCGGTTAAACACCAAGAAAAAAACAATGCAAACAAAAATCAATACCCCCTTGCGAGGATATATATATATATATAGAATATATAGTATTTATACTATTATTCTCGCCTACTTTTGCCTAATAATATATATATATATATATATATATAATATATATATATAAATTAGGGATGTACAGAACCAGAATTTTTTGGTTCCGGCCCAAGCCTTAAACGCTGGAACTTTCTCCGAACTCTTTGGAAAGTTTCCGCGCGCTAATACACAGGAACTTATTTCGCTAACTATCAGTCACACTGATGCTTCTGGTATTGGGGCAGTGCTTGGTCTAAGTCAAATTCCAAAATGAGGGGAGAAAAAACCTAATAGCCTCTATTATCTTCTATGATCTTTCTTCCTTCGTAAGGCTTCAAAAGTCTCAAAAACAAACGCGAGGAATATCGAGTAACCACCCATCGCGCCGTCCACTGTGAAAACGGAGGTCGCTGTCATGATTCGCGATCAATGGGCCGGTATCCGGGTGGCGGTCGACCCCCTTGAACCATTCCCTTTAAATAAATGGGATCCAATGATTTGGCTGTGGGCTTTTTTAACTTGTACAGAGAGCGTAAGAATTAAAGTGGTTAAACCCCCTTTCTAATACCTCTTGCAAAGCAAAAACCGATGATGGCCGCTGTCTAGTGAAAGTATCAAACGGAATAGCTCAGAACATATTTGGAGGAATTAACTGATTATTGACTTAACAAACACAAGTTTAACGTAAAATATGTACCTGGCAATTGACTGAAAGAATAACGATAGTCGCAGACGGGGATGACTTTCCAGGGGAGAACAACCAGCTTGAAGACCCTACTCTATGAAGAATAACAATAACGGAACCGTCTCCGCCTAAAAGCACTGGCGAACAATTGTGGAATGAGAAAAAACACTGGAACGAACATTCCAGGGTGGTTTTCCGATAGAAATGATCAAACTCCAAGGGTGGGGAGAATTCCTTGAAAATATTCCCTCCAACGCGCCGGGATTCGAGTGGGTAACTGTATCTGTATCTTGCGTAAGACATGAATGCTATCTTTTTTTCCCCTATCGGTTTAGCCAATTACAGTTAAGCAATTTAATGTTATCCATCTTTGATCGTTAGGTTCCAGCGATGTTCATTTATTTCATTACAACCCCGACTACCACCACACCATGATCTCACACAATGTGTTATTATGAACTGAGAACAGAAGTCTAGCAGCGACTGAGAAACTGAAAGTGGTTGAATGGAACTAAATAGATAGATAAGAAGAGACAATATATATTTTGTTTAACGAACTGTGGTAGAACGAGGCAATAACGACACGACAAGAACACACACCGTGGCGAATCCGCGTGACCCCTGCCTGAAACAGATCCGCCATGAGACAACTTCGTTAACTAGAATAATGGGCACAGGAGACAACTCGACCCGCTTTCACAGTGGAATTCAGACATCTATATTTACCGGATCGCGAAAGAGAAATATACAGGCAAGTATTCAACTGAGGGGTATTCAGTGATTACCGATCATCGACTCATCTTAGAGCACTACGTATTAACATTTTTGGTAGTGAGTATGCATCACTACCCGATGCACGACGCTACCGTCTTCTTTGTCCAACTTAGAATTAAGTACAAACATTTTGGGG
>JABUQX010103325.1:20000-21211 GCA_015478945.1 Trachelipus rathkii
GGGGAACTCATTTTGAATTTAAATCAAAACTCAGAAGGCATCCAATCCCATCATTGTAAAAACTTTTTCGTTATGTGATCTAATAATACAAATATTAGTGAAAGTGTGTGCACTGAAAATTATGCCATTCCATCAACTTCTAATCATACGCAACCGATTGTAAATTACCCTGAGTGTTCTATTAAACCAACCCAAACCAGTTTATCAATCAGTTTCATCTTTTTGTGCATTAAAGATGATGTTACAAGATCTGAATACTATGGCATTAAAAGTGTGATGATAAAATGTATTAAACTCGTGTGCAATTAATAGGGGACATTTAATTAATGTTTCCAGGTAGTGCGGTAGCTTCTTCAAATTTTAAAATGGGGCTGATGAAATGTAATATGTGATTAACCATGGACTTGCTCTATGTATTTGATAAGCACAATACACTCTACTTTGTAGTGAAGCTCATTCTACCCTTGAATTAAAATTCATATTTTTGATGGTGATTGTCTTCTAGAGCTTTTTTTCTTCTATAGTACCTGGGAATCATTGTTATTTGGATTGTGGCAAATTATTAAATTAGGACTGATATTTTTGCATGGAAATGTGCAGTGGAAGGAGGGTTTTCTATAAATTAAGCAATTTTAGTGGAGATCTGCAAGAACATAGTCTGATTTCTTAAAAGGACAGTGCACAATGCTATAAGATCTCATGAAAGTATTCATATTAAAGTTCCTATCACTCAAAAAATGTTGACAATTGTAAGAGCTGCCCATAGGAGATTGAAGAATATCTCAAAAAGTAAACAGAACCAAAAAGAAGAAGAGAATTAAAAAGGTTGAAAAAAGGAAATTATCCATACAGATCTATAAACTTGAAGAGCAGCGAAAGATGTTAAAACTGAAAGCATTGACAGAAGAAGACGCTATAAAATCGAAAATTCAGATGCTTGAGAGAAAAATTAACCTAAATCTCCTATTTTAGAACTTTTGTGATCAACAGTGGACGTTTATTCACTGGATATTAATAAGCTTTTTAATTATTTTCTTTTTGTATAAATAAACTGTTTACTTTGGAAAAAAATAAAAAAGGAGTGCGTTGGACAGCTATGGGAAGGTTTAGGCTGATTACTAAAAAAAAAAAAAAATTTTTTAACTTCATCCATGATGATGAACGTTTCTAAGTAAAATTTTCATAATTTAATGTATGAACTGAGTAAATAG
>JABUQX010103326.1:0-5000 GCA_015478945.1 Trachelipus rathkii
TATATATATATATATATATATATATGTTATATATATAGTTATATATATATATATATATATATATATTTATATATATATATATATATATATAGCATATATTATATATATATATATATATATATATATATATATATATATATATATATATATATATATATATATATATATATATATATATATATATATATATATATATATATGTGTGTGTGCGCGCGCGCGCGCGTGTTTAATTAGAAAGTACATCCATAGATCACGACACGATACAGAAGTTTATCTTCGCACTTTGACTTAATACGATGCAAGCAACGTTGTAACTTTTACTTGCTGATATAATAATAATAATAATAATAATAAATAATAATAATAATAATAATAATAATAATAATAATAATAATAATAATAATAATAATAATAATAATAATAATAATAATAATAATAATAATAATAATAATAATAAACCAAAATATCCTTACAAGATCTTTCTGTGAGAATTTATTGGCATGAAAAAGAGTCTGACCCACCCAATTTCCTGCTTGGGTGATGGGGAGGTGGCTTTTCGCAGACATTGACCTTTTTTAAATTTTTAAGAGAAGATTAAATAAAGCAGCAAAAATAGATGAAGGAAGTTAGCAGGAGTTCCACAGATTAGATGTGGCTGGATGACTGGAATTAAAGAAGGATAAAAGTTGGTAATAATATTAAAACATATGATAAATATACGCGTTCTCAAAGGATAAGTTGGATAAATGTACATTTATGTTGTTGTTGTTGTTGTTGTTGTTGTTGTTGTATTTTAAAAAGAACCGAATTTTTCATATTTATTTTTTTATTTCCTTGGCAAAAAGTAAAGTTCAATTGAAATTTAAAATAAGGTAGGAAAGAGTTCACCAGAACAGATGTGGCTGGAATTAAAGAATGATAAATACTGGTAGCAATATTGACATATATTATAAATATATTGGTTGAAAAGTTAGAAGTTTAGATAAAGCTGAATTGTTGTTGTTGTTCAATTAAATTCGTTAACATTAAGTTCGTTAATTACAATTAATTTATTGATTTAAAAAAAACGTCCATTACACTATTCTAGGCAATTGCTACCTACCTACCAACTTAGAATCTGACGAAGAATTCAACCCTCAATGCCTTCTGCCTTCCAAAGCTCTCTCTCTCTCTCTCTCTCTCTCTCTCTCTCTCTCTCTCTCTCTCTCTCTCTCTATATATATATATATATATATATATATATATATATATATATATATATATATATATATATATATATATATATATATAATATATATATATATATATATATATTATATATATATATATATATATATATATATATATATATATATATGTAGGTACTTTATTAAACCAGGGGGCAATAAAAAATTTAAGCTTTGTAAGGTTGGTAAAACTGGGAAATGCATTTTATGATCCTAAATTTATGAAACAGAAAAAGACACAAACTTTCTTTGTAATGGTGAATTTTCATATATAATTTAATTAATATTAACAAAAAAGTAAAAAGAAATTGATATCTATTTTTTTGGACTTCACATCTAAGCTTATAAAATGAGTAAGCTTAGGCAATTTATTTCAGTTTAAATTTGATGTATCTACGTAAAGTTTGTAGAGCAAATTTGGACGCCATGACACTGTTTTGTTTTTGTTTTGTTTTTTAATTTAATTATATATATATATATATATATATATATATATATATATATATATATATATATATATATATATATATATATATATATATATATATATATATATATATAAAAACTACGATAGGTAGAAGAAAACTAATAACTTATATGGAATCAGCGTATATATTTTGGGGCTCGAGCCGACGGTGGACAGAGGGGGGGATTGAACATACCGTAGGGAGGGCGTAGAGGAACCCTCATGACACTTCAAATACCAAAGAGCGGTTCCGGGAGACCTCCCTGGAGGGGGGGGAAATAGTCCTACCCCGTCGTCCCAGGAGGAGAGACCCTGACTCTTTGCATCTTTGCGGTTTACCCTGTATTGCTTTAGTTAAAAATTTTTTCATACATATTTCATACACTGATTCTAAATATGTTATTAATTTTCTTGTACCTATCGTAGTTTTGGAGATAAAAAAAATAAAAATAATTTTTTTCATTTCCATACAAATTTCATACGCTGATTCCATATATGCTATTATCAGTTTTCCTGTACCTATCTTAGTTTTCGAGATAGAATGCGGGTAACTTCTTTAGTTTCACCGTATTTAGTTATTTTTGCATATATATATATATATATATATATATATATATATATATATATATATATATATATATATATATATATATATATAGTATATATATATATATATATATATATATATATATATATATATATATATATATATATATATATATATATATATATGGTCAGCTTTTCGATTGTCCGTCATATGTATCTTAAAAACTATTAATGCTACATTAAAACGGAATACATTGCTGGAATGCTGGTCCAAAGTTTGCCCTGGAACAAAAAAATAGTAGTTCAAAACTACTGAAGGCGAGGAATATTTTTGAAGTCTCAGAATATAAAGAAAAATAAAATAATACACACAAAATTATTGTTGATACTGCAGTAATATGATAGAAGAGCCTTTATTAGTTTCGACAAATAAATAGACTTTCATTAAATTTTTGCTTTTTTTTTTTTACTAAAGAATACCCCAAGGGTATACCGCACCGATTGAAGGGGTTGGGCCCCTCGGACTTCCGGGGAATCCACGGTGTAGGATCGGGAGGGTCTCCTGAACCCCTTGCTTTTGTATTTGGGTGTCGCGGGGGTTCCTTCGCCTCCCTTACGGGGTATGGAAAACGTCCCCCTATGTTCCCCCGTCGGCTCGAGCCCCTAGTGTGCCGTATAAAGCAAAATTTAATAGAAAGTCTATTTATTTTTATCGAGTAACCAATAAAAGGTCTCTAAATAGGCCTTCTAATCATATTACTATAATTATTAACAATAATTTTTTTATTATTATTATTATTTTTACATTTTATTATGAAATTTTTTAGTATTCTACAAATGAATTCCTTTTCGCTGTAGCTATTGTAGTTTTTGAGATATATATATATATTTTTTTTTTTTTTTTTTTTTTTTTACATTTTCAGGGCAAAAACTTTTGACCAGCATTCCAGCAATGCATTCAGTTTTACTGTATCATTCATAGTTTTTAAGATACATATGACGGACAATCGAAATGCTGGCCTAAATATATATGGCATTAAGATACACAATGATATATATATATATATATACATATATATATATATATATATATATATATATATATATATATATATATATATATATATATATATATATATGTGTGTGTGTGTGTGTGTGTGTGTGTGTATAAATATATGTGTGACTGTCTGCCTGTGTGTGTGTTTGTGCTTGTATGTGCGTGTGCGTGTGCGTGTTTACTAAGAAAGTACACCTCTCATGACACGACACAGAAGCCTATCATCGCACATTAACTAAATACGATGCAAACAAAATTGTAACTTTTACTTGATGATATAATAATAATAATAATAATAATAATAATAATAATAATAATAATAATAATAATAATAATAATAATAATAATAATAATAATAATAATAATAATAATAATAATAATAATAATAAGCAACCAAAATCTCGTTGCAAGATCTTTCTATGAAAATTTATTGGCATAAAAATGAGTCTGACCTAATTCCCCAATTCATTGCAAGAGTCTGAAAATTTATTGGCATAAAAATGAGTCTGACATCATTCCCCCAATTCATTGCCTAACGCAATCCACTAAGCTGGGGTGATGGGGAGGTGGCGTTTCGCAAAGATTGGCCTATTTTAAATTTTTAAAGAGAAGATTAAATAAAGCCGCTAAAATAGATGAAAAAAAATTAACAAATTATAACGTAATATACATAATGGAGGAATGATTTCTATGAAGTAAAAATAAAAAAAAATTTGCACTCACAATGTGCTTAAACAATCATTATGTGAATAAAATTAAGTGAATAAAATCAGAATTTAGCGTTATCATAAATCATTTGTCAAAATTAAATTAAATTATTAAATGCATTAACATTACAACATTGCAAATTAATCTTACTTAAGTCAATTATTTGTCAAAAAAAATAAATGTAATTAAAGAATCATAAATACTGGTAATAATATTAACATATATTATAAATATACTAGTTGAAAAGTTATGTTAGATAAAGCTGAATTATTATTGTTGTTGTTGTTGTTGTTGTTGTTGTTGTTGTTGTTGTTGTTGTTGTTGTTGTTGTTGTTGTTGTTGTTGTTGTTGTTGTTGTTGTTGTTGTTGTTGTTGTTGTTGGCGTTGTTGTTGTTGCTGTTCAATTTTGTTCGTGGCCAGCATCCCGAAAAGTTCAGGCATGTAACTAGAAAACTATAACATATACACGAAAATAAATATCATTTTATTAATCAGGAGACATTTTTACCGCAGAAATTAAAAAAAAAAAATTAATTTTTTCTAATATTTATTAATAACTCCATATTAATATTAGTAAAAAGTGCAGGCTCTGATTGACTTGAAAGACCTTGAAAGCTGCAGTCTCGAGAGAAAAGTTGCCAAATGTCGCTTTATAATATAATTGGAGAAAATATTATTTTTTTCTTTTTATATCCTTCTTAGGGGGTTCGAGCCGACGGAGGGACAGAGGGGGGGACGAAGTCCCCCCCGTCGTCCCCCCGTGGGTATTTGTCCGTTTTAAAAAAAAAAAATTCAACATTTGGCAACTTTCCGTCATCAGTCGTAGTGAGCGGCATCTTCGAATTGTCAAAAAACTGTAATATTTTCAAGATTTTTAACAATTTTAATTTTTTAAAAAGCGTTATTTTTTTTTTTTTTTTTTTTAATTTCTGCGGTAAAAATGTCTCCTGATTAATAAAATGATATTTATTTTCGTGTAGCTGTTATAGTTTTCTAG
>JABUQX010103326.1:10000-12500 GCA_015478945.1 Trachelipus rathkii
TTTGGGAGGTAAAGATGTGGCAACTACTAATCTTGTTTGCAACCTTGTAGTTAATATCTCCAAGAGAAATAAATAAATAAATTAAGTAGTAACTAGTTACTAGCAATACAAACAGACATATAGCAATAGATTTAGTATAATTTTCTCATTATAATGGTACCAGTTTGAAATCTGTACCTATTAAAGCCATGAAAAAAATTTAAATTTCAACTTGTAAAAACCATGGGTTTGACCGTTCATTATGGGCTAAGGGGGGTCAACCTGGACAAGTAAGCCAATACAGTATGATGAATAGAGTACTATGATTACACAGATATATAATTCACGAAAATATAACAATTGTCAAAGAAGTTACAATGATTTAACGGATGTTGTCAAAATTTAGATGAAATTGCTTTTCAGACAAAAGCCTATTTTCGTTTATCAATTTATTAACATTAAAAAAATAAAAACTAAATTCATTAGCCAATTGAAATTAACACCACAGTTGAATTACACTATTATGAATAAATGCATGAAGTTTCAGAGCATACAATGCCCTAGAAACTTTAATAAAGCAATTAAAAAAAAAAAAAGATTATGAAGAAACTGATAGATTTTGAAGAAACTTTGATAAAATTTTCACATTATATATATATATATATATATATATATATATATATATATATATATATATATATATATATATATATATATATATATATATATAGATATATATATATATATATATATATATATATATATATATATATATATATATATATATATATATATATATATATATATATATATATATATATATACCGTATATATATATATATATATGTTATATATATATATATATATATATATATATATATATATATATATATATATATATATATAAATATATAGTTATATAGTTATATATATATATATATATATATATAGCATATATATATATATATATATATATATATATATATATATATATATATATATATATATATATATATATATATATATATATATATATATATATATATATATATATATATTATATATATATATATATATATATATATGAAATAATTCGAATTGTTAGATGAAATTTGGTACACATTCGAACGTGTATATTGCAAATCCGTTGAATTCAAAACGATAAAATAAAGTGTTATGGTCAATTTTTAAATGTTGAATATCTCAAAAACTAATTAATAAAACGTGATTTCCTTTGCAGTGGAGCTAATTTATGTTGAGACGAATGTCTGGTGCAAATCCCATGCAATTGTGATAATTCGGAGAAAAGTTGTAGCAAAATGAAATTTATAAAAGTCTAGTCAAAATTTGTATGAAAATACGATATATGAAAAAAAATGGAAGATTCCGAGTTCTTTTTTCAGCGACGTTTTAAAACAAGTTATTTTTTTCGTAAGAAAATTTCTCGTTCAACATTTCGCTGCATGATTCAAGAAATTGATTTTTTGAGTTATTGAAGATAATATATGAGTTATATACACAAATATATATTCAAAGGGATATTAGAGTGGTCTTCGCTAATTCATTTAAGTTTTCCAATACAAGGCTAGTTCAAAGTTCGTTTCATCATATATTTATTTAATTGCAAACTGTAATTACTGCTTGCGTTTTGACGAGTTAAGATGAAATGAAAATTCGTGGAACGCACACAAACACACCTACACACACACACACACACACACACACACACACACACACACACACACACACACACACACACACACACACATATATATATATATATATATATATATATATATATATATATATATATATATATATATATATATATATATATATATATATATATATATATATATATATAGGTAGAAGTATATATATATATATTATAGAGCATAAATATATATGGCGGCAGGTAGCATATAGCAGTTAGTATAATAGTATATAGCATATATAAATACAAATCTATATATATATATATATATATATATATATATATATATATATATATATATATATATATATATATATATATATATATATATATCTTATTTCGGTTATCTGCTTCCAGTTCATATAAAGTCAATTTTTTTTTTAAAACCTACGTTGTCGAACAAATACGGTAATAGTAGCGCAGAAGGTTTTCACCCCCGATTTTTATAAAAATCACAGGATATACTCTAATAAAATAATAACGAGGAATAAAAAAAAAACGAAAATGACTCACGTCTTTAGGAAAAAAAGTTACAGCTTCTCAAAGTTTGAAATTTACCATAGGATTTTCTGATAAAAAAAAATAATAATCACAGGATATACTCTAAAAAAACTAATATTGAAGAATAAAAAAAATGTAAATGATTTAAGTATTTAGGAAAAAAGTTACAGCCTCTCACAGTTTAAAATTTTCCCATATGCTTTCTTATAAAAACAAAAAAATAACGGTCCTGATGCTCATTTTAGGAACATGCTAGTTCAGGTTATGATAAGATTTGCTAAGAATACACATATTTACTCTGTGTAT
>JABUQX010103326.1:22500-25000 GCA_015478945.1 Trachelipus rathkii
CACTCAGCCGCGCCCTACGCCGTGTGTGTGCGACTCTATATATATATATATATATATATATATATATATATATATATATATATATATATATATATATATATATATATATATATATATATATATATATATATATATATATATATATATATATAATATATATATATATATATATATAAAAATATATATTAAACGTTGACCTCTTTATATATATATATATATATATATATATATATATATATATATATATAGTTATATATTATTATCTATATATATAGATATATATATATAAAATTTAACTTTATATTTGGAGCGAGAGAATGTGAGCTATTCTCTATTAACTCTAGCTTCGTCCCACTCAGACGTTAATGAGTACATTTGTGGTGTGCTTTGCTACAAATGGGAATTAATCGAGGCGTCCGCGATAGGCCTGGCCAGCCAGCGGACTTAGCCGTTTGCTCCCAAGGACCTTTCTCAAAGGGTCCCACCTGACAGGACGAAACTGATGATTATATATATATATATATATATATATATATATATATATATATAAGTATATGTTATATATATATGGAAAGTATATATATATATATTATATAGTAATATATATCTCTAATGTTAGTACATATATACATAGACATACATTTTTAAATATATATCTTTACATAAATATGTTATTATTATTATTAATATATATTATTATATATATATTATATATATATATTATTATTATATATATATATTATATATATTATATATATTATATATATATTATTATTAAGTTATTATATAGTTATATATATAATATTATAGAGTTAAGAGAAGTTTCTGTATATATATATACATATGTGTTTATTCGTTACATATTATGTATAAATGTATTAAGAGTTATTACATATATATATATATGTGTGTGTGTAAACTCAAGGTGTGTCAGGTATGTGTTCATGTCCCATGTGCTTCAAAGCCACATACAAAAATTATACTTAGTCTTTAAACTTTAAAACTTTTTGTCCTTTATTGGCATAAGAATCATATACATATGTTATTATATATAGCATATATACATATATATTATTATTATTATATATATTATTATTATATTATTATGCTGTTGCTTATTATTATTGGTTATTATGGTTGTCGTGATAAGTATACATATATTATTTGTAAAGTATATATATATATATACATATTATATATATATTATTATTATTTTTATTATTATTTATATATATATATATATATATATATATATATATATATATATATGTTATATATTTTTATATTACATATATATTACATAGATTTATTATTATTATATTATATTATTATTATTATTATATATATTATTATTATATTATTATTATTATTATTATATTATTATATATAATATTATATTATTATTAATATGCTATACATATATTACATAAGAAAGATATATATATATATATATATATATATATATATATATTATATATTTGGTGATAATTGTTTAAAACTACAACTCATATCTCAAAAACTACAATAGATACAGGGAAAAGGAATACATTGTTGGAATCCTGGTAACATTTTAGTGCGGAAAATGTAAAAAAAAAAAAAAAAAATTATATCTCAAAAACTACAATAGCTACAGCGAAAAGGAATACATTTTTGGAATCCTGGTAAAATTTTACATAGGTAATAAAAAAATAAAATAAATAAAAATTATTGTTAATAATTATAGTAATATGATTAGAGAGCCTATTTAGAGACCTTTTATTGGTTACTCGTTAAAATAAATAGACTTTCTATTAAATTTTGCTTTTTTTTTTAACTAAAGAATACCCCAAGGGTATACCGCACCGATGGCAGGAGTCGGGGTCTCTCGGCCTTCCGGGGAACTACGGGGTAGGACTCGGGGAACTCCCAATACCCCCGCTCTTGGCATTTGGGCATCGCGGGGGCCCTCCGCCCCCCTACGGGTATGGAAAACGTCCCCCTTTGTGTTCCCGTCGGCTCGAGCCCCTTACATTGCCGTGTAATACCTTACAAATAATATATATATATATATTATATTATATTACATATTATACATATTATTATATATATATATATATATATGATATACATATATATGTTTTTATTATATATACATATATATATATATATATATATATATATATATATTATTATTATAATATTATATTATTATTATATATATTATTATACATTATTATTATATATATATATTATATATTATATTATATTTTTATATTATTATTATATTATTATTATATATTATTATATATATATATATTATTATTATTATATTATTATTACACATATATTACATATATGATATATTACATATACATATTATTACATATTATTATTATTATTATTATTATTATGATATTATTATATATATATATATATAAATATTATTATTATTATTATTATATATATATTATATATTATCACTATATATTACACATATATATATATATATATATATATATAT
>JABUQX010103326.1:37500-45000 GCA_015478945.1 Trachelipus rathkii
AGCTCTTAACCAACAAATTGTAATCTTTTCGTTTGAAACGCAAATATTTTGTATTACTTTCTTTGATAATAAATCAGGGTTGCAAACTTTTCAGACTAATTTTATTTTTAGTTCCGGTATAACCCATGAGGTCCTATATATATATATATATATATATATATTAGTGATTATATATATATATATATATTAATATATATATATATATATATATATATATATATATATATATATATATATATATATATATTAGTGATGCAGGTAACATCCGCATCCGCATCTGCATCCGCGGAGCATCCGCACATTATTAAAGATCCGCATCCGCATCCGCGCTTTGCCCTGCGGATGTTGTGCGGATATTTATTGTCGAGATTTGATAAAGAATTTTATAATAAAATACTTGAAGATGAATCTGAACGCAAACTTTAAATGAGAGACATGGGACTTGACTCAACTGTGTAATGATGACTCATGATCTCACAGCATGAAGTTCATAATAATTTGAATCAACAGAGTCACATGAGATTAGGGATGCCAAAAAAATCAGCGCCTCTACAGCTTCTGTCTCCGATGTAATATCATTAATCTCAACGCTAAGGAAGCATTTTGAACCATCTTCAAATGAAAATGATGACGGTTTAAAAAGAATGAAAGATGTAATAAAACTAGAGCTAGAAAAACGCTTTGTTTCTGTGTAAATTAATGACCTTCATACTATTGCAACTTACTTAGATCCCCGTTAAAAAGGCAAATTTTTTTGTAACACAATATTAGAACAAGTTAAATTGTCACTTTGTGTTGCAGTTGAAAAACTTCAATCCGAACAGTCTCTTATTTCGCCACCCAATAAAAGAAAAAAAAACGAAATCTACCGAACCAACACTTTCTACAAGTAAATCAATAACAGATTCACCGGAAAAATTTCTACAATCCAGTAGTGATGAAGAAACACGCATTACCAAAAAATGTAGTGCAATTGATTGAAAACTATCACCAAAAAAAACGACTAGATACAAATGATGATCCTATCAGTTGGTGGAAAGTTAAGCAAAATGTTTACCCACTCTTAAGTAAACTTGCAAGGGAATACTTGGCCTGTCCTCCAACTAGTGTTCCAAGTGAGAGAATATTTAGCAATGCTGGGCTAATATATGATGAAAAGAGAAACAGACTCTCATCAGAAAAGGCAGAAAAATTGATGTTTCACAAGCACAACCTTCCTATATTTGAATTTCAATGCTAGTGCAAAAAGTATATAATCCATTGTAAAATCTCTTTCATTAAGGTCGGAGGTTGGGGAAAGAGGTTGGTGGGGGGCATTTGAGTTGGGTCCCCATCCCGCACCCGTGTAACAATTATACTAATACATTGTGGCTAAAACTCGAAATATATTAGGCATTTATATATATTATTATTATTATCATTATTTTCATCCTCCTTCATTCCCAAGACTGAGGGTAAGGTGCGTGACATGCACCGGAAACAGAAAAGTAGTAGAAGAATATGACACAAGTCGAAAAGGAATAAAAAATGACATCTGCTGCATCACTAATATATAAATATATATATATATATATATATATATATATATATATATATATATATATATATATATATAGAGAATTATCGTATCAATTTAAATACGTATTTTATATAACTTTATATATATATATATATATATATAGTATAAATATATATATATATAAATATATATATATATATATATATATATATATATATATATATATATATATATATATATAGCAGCTTTATCAGCCGCCAAATGCTATCGACATACTGAGACCGGCATCCGCATAGCAGTATATATATATATATATATATATATATATATATATATATATATATATATATATATATATATATATATATATATATGTAAGGTGGTTAAGCAGGTAACATCCGTATCCGCATCCGCATCCGGCGGATATTAAAATCAAACATCCGCATCCGCATCTGCATCCGCATCCGCGGATGCGAAAAAAATGACATCTGCTGCAACCCCAAAATATATATATATATATATATATATATATATATATATATATATATATATATATATATATATATATATATATATATATATATATATATATATATATATATATATATATATATAAAAAGTCAACCTCTCAAAAAAAACATACATATAAAAAAAAAACTATAACAGATACAGAAAAAAAAAATGTACTATTAATCAGGAGACATTTTATCCATGAAATTTTTAAAAAAATAACACTTTTGAAAAATTTAAAAATGGTAAAAATGTTTGAAAATCTGTATGATAATGATCATTTTTTGAGAAGAACGAAGAAGCTCCATCGCTACGAGAGAACGTTAAGGTTGCCAAATGTCGATTTTTTTAACTAAAAGATATCCCAAGGGTAAACCAGAAAGATGGACAGAGTCGGGGTTTCTCGGCCTACCGGGGGACGACGGGGGGGACTTCGTCCCCCCCTCTGTCCCTCCGTCGGCTCGAACCCCCTAAAAAGGAAATAAAAAGAAAAGTTAACATTTTCTCCAAAGCGTAAAATAAAGTGGTATTTGGCAACTTTTGCTATCGTCAACTAATGCAGGATTCAAGGTCAATCACAGCGTGCACTTGCGAGGTTTGAGATTATATTAATATTTAAGGTGTTATTAATAAATATTAGAATAAAATAAAAATTTAAGTTTCATCGATGAAATTGCTTGCTGAAATCAAAAATGTTATTTATTTTCCTGTAGCTGTTATAGTTTTTTAGTTACATGCATGATGCTTTCGGGAGGCTGGCCTATATGACCTTCTTAAAATTCCCAGAAAAGAAGAAAAAAGTAAAAAAAATGACTGAAAAAGTTGCTCTTAGACACAGACAGATATTATTATGAATTACCCCCTTTCTTTGTTGCTTTTTTGAATTTCCCCCACTCCATTCACCCTTCACCCCAATTCCAAAATTGTTTGAAAAGAAAATTTGAAGAATAAATGCATGTAACACGAACATTTATCTACCCCGACTCGTGAGTTGACGTTGAAAAAGTTCAGGCATAATTAAAGAAAAGGGCAAGGAGAATTATCTCGAAAAGTATGAAACTTACAGAAAAACCAATTACATATTTGGATTCAGCGCATAAAGCTTATTACCAGAGTGTGAAAAAAAAATTATATATACAGCTTATATGTAAAGTCATTTTATGATTTAAAACTAATAAACACCCTAGAGTAGACGGCATAGATATCAGTTGTCCGGGTTTCTCGGAATCTAGGTGGAAGACGGGTGGGGGATGTCGTCCCCCCTCTGTCCCCCCATTAGTTTTAAATCATAAAACAATTTTACATATAGGCTATATATTTAAAAAAAATTTTCACACTCTCGTTATAGGCTATATATTTAAAAAAAATTTTCACACTCTCGTAATAAGCTTTATACGCTAATTCCAAATATGTAATTGGTTTTTCTGTAAGTTTCATACTTTTCGAGATAATTCTCCTGGCCCTTTTCTGGAATTATGCCAAAGTTCAATATAATAAATAAATAAATAATACTTGTAACTTTCATAAAACTGATTTGATGTTTTAAAAAAAATATATTTTTTTTTTCAATAATTTATTACTTTTTTCATCGTTATTTCACGAAATTTTTATTACGCTATTTCTTCATAATTCATATCAAAGATTCGTAAAAGTTTCATTAATATATATATATATATATATATATATATATATATATATATGGCAAAATCTTTATATATTATATATATATATATATATATATATATATATATATATATATATATTATATATTATATATATATATATTATATATATATATATAATATATATATATGATTATATAATATAGTATAATAAATATAATATATATTATACTATAATATATATATATATATATATAATAATATACCCATATATATATATAATATATATATCATATATATAATACATATTATATATATATACATTATATTAATATATATAATCATATATATAATATATATATATATATATATATATATAATATATATATATATATATATATATATATATATATATATAATATATAACATATATAATATATATAATATATATATATTATACTCATATCTATATATTATATATATATAATTATATAATTATTATATATACTAACACTATATAGTATAATAATATATAAATATATATATATTAATATATATATATAATTATATATATATTATATATATACAGCATATATATAATATATATATGGCAAACTTCAATTCATTTTATACAGGAAATGAACTATCGATACTTACAAGAAAACCAAATTACATATTTGGAATCAGCGTAATAAAGCTTATTACCGGAATGTTTTTCAAAAATAACGTTATTTTACGTTACTTTAGGTTAGGTTACGTTAGGTTTTATATTTTACATTAGAGTTTCAGTTCATTATATACATACCTTTGAGCAATCCTCCTTCTATGTGTTGGGTTTCATATAATCATTAACAATATAATTTACATTTCATTAAAGTTTTTTTTTACCCAACATCCGGTAATCAAGCTCTACACGCTGATTTCAATATGTAATTTATTATATTCGTAGTTCTCAGAATCGAAGCACATGTAAAGCTTTAACCTATATATATATATAATATATATATATATATATATATATATATATATATATATATATATATATATATATATATATATATATATATATATATATATATATATATATATATATATATATAGGCACTACTCCTTTAAAAGGATGTTACATAAAAAGACATGATGTCGAAAAATCGCCAAACACTACCCGTGGAACCCTGCAGTGTCACGTGTTAGCTAAAATCCAATAGAAGGAGCGCAAAAGATGCCAAAAGCTGTTTTTTTTCCATGCTCCTGAAAATATGTTAATTTTTTTTAAGGGGCTCGAGCCGACGGTCGTCTCCCGCTGAGGCTGAGAGACTCTGACTCTTTCCATCTTTGCGATTTAATCTTGGGTATTCCTTTAG
Organism: Trachelipus rathkii; assembly: GCA_015478945.1. Lineage (NCBI taxonomy): Eukaryota > Metazoa > Arthropoda > Malacostraca > Isopoda > Trachelipodidae > Trachelipus > Trachelipus rathkii. Next base: position 42,516 of record JABUQX010103326.1, read on the forward strand.
TTAAAATAAAAACTGTTTTTGGCATCTCTGATGCTCTATTGACTAGAAATATTCGAAAAAAAATCGATTTAAAAAAATTAAAATTCTTAAAAATGTTGAAAAAATTACAGTTTTTTGAGATTTTGAAGATGCCGCTTACACAGACTGAGCACACAAAGGTGCCAAATGTTGATTTTTTTTTTAAACGGACGAATAGCCACGGATAAACAAGAACGATGGATAGAGTCGGGGTTTCTCGGCCTACCGGGGGACGACGGGGGGGACTTTGTCCCCCCTCTGTCCCTCCGTCGGCTCGAACCCCCTAAAAAGGATATAAAAAGAAAAAATAATATTTTCTCAAAAGCGTAAAAAAAAGTGCTATTTGGCAACTTTTTCTCTCGAGACTAATGGAGGTTTCAAGGTCACAATCAGAGCGTGCACTATTTCAAGTCTAAGATTTTTACTAACATATAAAGAGTTATTAATAAATATTAGAATAAAATAATTTTTTTTTAAAGTTTCTTCGATGAAATTACATGCTGAAATCAAAAATGTTATTTATTTTCCTGTAGATGTTATAGTTTTCTAGTTACATGCCTGAACTCTTCGGGATGCTGGCCTATAGGCACTTATCCTTTTAAAGGAAGTATAATAAAGATGACATATATCTATATATATATATAATATTACCTCAGCATTTTATTATATTTATGAGTAGATAGATTTAGTGATAAGTCATGTTATTATAGGTTAAGGTAGTTAGGTAGGTTAGGATAAGTTAAGTTAGGTTAGGTAGGTTAGGTTAGGTTAGTTAGATTAGGTTAAGTTAAGTTAGGTTAGGTTTGGTTGGTTTAGGTTAGGTTAGTTATTATATATATAATATATATATATATATATATGATATATATATTATAATATATATAATAGTATAATATATATATATAATATAATATATATTATATATATATATATATATATATATATATATATATATATATTATTGTCATAAAAAAAATACATAAATATGAACATATTTCATATATTTCATTGAATAACATCGTATTTTAAAATAAATCACAACGCATCTCCATGTTCGCCGAAGTAACACTGAATTATCTATGAGTATCCCAAAATAAGACCGTTGCATTAACCTTGCCAGACGTATAATTTCCAATAAACTTTAATTAATTATTTATTAATTAAATCAAATTTTTATAAATTGAAAATAAGTTTTTCTTATTCAATACAATACAATCTTATTCAATCCATCTAGGTTCTCTCTAGGTTTAGGGCACCGTCGATCCATATATCTTAGGTCTAGGTTTATGGCAACATAGATCCATCTATGTTAGGTCCAGGTTTAGGGCATCGTCGATCCATATAGGTTATGTTACGGTTTAGGATCCTGGTAGTTCAGGTTATGTTAGTTTTGTTAACTATACACAGAATAAATTTGTAAATTAGATTCGTCTTGGTTAGGTCTAGGTTTTCGGCATCGTCGATCCATAAAGATTAGGTTTCGGTTTAGGACCTTGCTAGTTCTGGTTATGATAAGTTTTGTTAAGTATTCACAGAATAAAAGTGTATATTTGATCCATCTAGGTTAGGTCTAGGTTTACATTATCGTCGATACATATAGGTTAGTTCAAGGTTTACGGCAACATAGATCCATCTAGGCTAGGTTTAAGTTTACGGCATCGTCTATCCATATAGGTTAGTTCTCGGTATAGGTCCCTGTTAGTTCAGGTTATGATAAGTTTTGTTAAGTATACACCGAATAAACCTGTAAAGTAGGGCAATCTAGGTTAGGTGTAGGTTTACGGCATGGTCGATTAATATAGGTTAGGTTTCAGTTTAGGACCCTGCTAGTTCAGGTTATGATAAGTTTTGTTAAGTATACACAGAATAAATCTGTATATTAGATCCATCTAGGTTAGGGTTAGGTTTACGGCATCGTCGATCCATATAGGTTAGGTCTAGGTTTGCGGCAACTTAGATCCATCTATGTTAGGTCTATGTTTACGGCATAGTCGATCCATATAGGCTAGGTCTCGGTTTAGGACTCTGCTAGTTCAGGTTATGATATGTTCTGTAAAGTATACACAGAATAAATCTGTATATATTATCTATTTAGGTTAGGTCTAGGTTTACGGCATCGTCGATCCATATAGGTTAGGTCTCGGTTTAGGACCCTGCTAGTTTAGGTTATGATAAGTTTTGTTAAGTATTCACAGAATAAATCTTTGAATTAGATCCATCTAGGTTAGGTCTAGGTTTACGGCCTCGTCGATCCATATATGTTAGGCAAAGGTTTACGGCAACATAGATCCATCTAGGTTAGGTCTAGGTTTACGGCATCGTAAATTAATATTGGTTACTGGTCTCAGTTTGATCCTGCTAGTTCAGGTTATGATAAGTTTTGTTAATATACGTGTGCGCGCGCCCAGAATAAATCTTTAGCATTAGATCCATCTAGGTTAGGTTTAGGTTTACGGAATCGTCGATC
>JABUQX010103327.1:0-20000 GCA_015478945.1 Trachelipus rathkii
AGAGAGAGAGAGAGAGTTTTAGGTTTGATTATCTTTAAGAAATTCTTACAGTCTCAATTCTGACGGCGTCTTAATTAACGCACCACATATGGAGTTTAAATATATATTATCAACAAATTATATTAATATATGATAATATAATGGATAATATTAAGTGTATATAAGTATATATATATAGTATAATATATATTAGGTATTATATATATATAATGCTAGTATGCGCTTCTAATCAAATTGATATCACTCCTCCATTATTTCATACCAATAAGCATAAACTCAAAAGATGTTTGTTGTAATCTTTAAAGCAATATACTTTATCTAGTATAAATTATATATAATATAAGGTTTATAGATCCTTATATATATATATATATATATTATAATAGTAGATTAATAATAATATTATTATAACTATAATAGTATATATTAATATTATAAGAATGGGTAATACTTACCAATGGCAATCATCAAAATATAACTAAAGAGATGAAAAAGGCAAAATATAACAATTTTATACTCTGATTCGAGGCCACACACAATGATCCGCCTACTTCATCATCGTGAAACGGAAATCATCACCGTTTAATTAATTGATTGTGAAAAGCGGTTATTTAATTCGGATGCTCAGTGACACTGTTTTGTTTCAATTTTACATAAATCTTTTATATTATGTGATGTAGTATATAATTTTCATTCATTGACCGCAATCAATTGAGCAAAAAAAAAATGAATGTTTATGCGTAAGCAGTTTACGACAATTTTGTAAGAAGAGATATATCGTTCTATAAATGTTAATCGTGCTAAGCGCGACAAGCAGGCACGAGTATTAGAGTCGCCTCATATATTAGTGATATATAATATATATAAATAGTATTATATATATATATAGATTAAATTATAAATATAAAGATATCTCCAGGTACTTAGAGAAGAAATAAGAATGAAAGTTTAAATTTGTACATAGTGTCGGAGACTATATAAGTATTGAAAATATACGCATATGGGTTTGAGAGGGAGAATATATCTTTAATATTCTGCGTATGGTGAATATTAATTGAGATATGACATCTACGGTCATAAAATGTATTTCTGTTGGCACGGTTGTTGGCAACCCTATTTTTAATTATCTAAGTCATTGGATATGGGTTTTTCAGGTTTTAAGTTGACTTGTGTGGCTTAAACGCATGTAAAGTTTGTTCATGTATGCATTTTATGTTAAATTGTCATGAGATTCGTTCGAATTAAGAATGATGGTGTTCGGTGGGCGTAGTTATTTACTTTATGACAGTTGTACTCATCGTTTTATGATTGAATGAATGCATTTGAATTGGGTTATCTCCTCGCAGTGGTGGTAATAAGAGAGATTAATTACTAAGAGACTCATCTCACTCTCAATGTCATCATATCTTTGTACTATTATTTACAATGAGCCAACATTCCAGTTACTATAGCCTTCTACTAATAATATATCATCACATAAAAGTATGATATTATATACAGTAATTATAATATAAATAGTATGATATAAAGAATTAATTGAATAGTAGTATAATAGAGTATAGGTATATAATTAAAAATATCTGAGGCTATAGTATAATATATCTGAAGGAGAGAGGAGAGAAGAGAGAGAGAGAGAGAGAGAGAGATGTATTTGACTGTTGTATCGGCACGTTTCTTCACAATCAGATGTCAGTCATGTTGCATGAATTGTGTTTCAAGTGAATATGATTATATATTATATATATAATATATTTTACACAGTGAGGTTAATTTCAGAATTGTAAAATTGATAGATAATTATGATTTCAAAATAATAAAATAAACTAGAGTACGATTTGAATACATAATAACCTGGGTCACACGATAATATGGTCAAAAAGATGCATTTGAAAATTTTATAAATTATGAAGTATAATTTTAATATATTATATATTATTTTATAAGGAAGTTAATACTGTAATGCTATATTTTTAAACTGTTTTTTATATATTAACATTAACACGTATATAATATATATAGGTGGCAGTATAAATAAATTATATACGTGTTATATATATCATTATATAATATTAATATTATCGGACCAAAGCCATGCCCGGAGGCTGGAAGTTGGGTTTCCACATAGATGTAGTTGGTTCAAATTAAAATACAAAGATAATATAATAGACACAGAAAACTTTTGTTTAGTTGTATAACGTTATATTTATTTTTAAAATTTTAAAGGTGCATTTATATAAAATATTAAGTATATTAATATATTATTTATATATTTTAATTATCATATATTATTATTATTATAGAATATTATATAATATATATATATATATATAGTATAAATTATAGAGAATAGATGATTATATAAAGCCTTAAATATTATATATTAATATATTATAATATCATATATTAAGTATATTAAATATATTAGTATATAAAAAATATATTTGAATATATTCATTGGAAAAATTTAAAATTTTGAAGTTATTTAACTAACAAATGCAAATTATACAAAATAAAATTATCGTACTTTTAAATTGTACATATGCGTAAAATCGTTGAATGACTTCTTTAAAATTGGGGAAATATTAAATATGAGGAACGATATAGAATTCACTCATAAAATACTTATTAATGCTGAAGAAAGTACTATACAGAGACTTGTCACTCTTTGGTAGACCTTCCGGGATTACACCTGTTTTTTTTTTCTTTTTTTTTTTTGAACATATTATTTTTTCTTCTTTTTTTCCGTTCAGTTTGTTCAGTATTGTACTGTTAATTATGTTTTTTATACATTTTTCATGTGCTCGGAATGTTTTATTTCTGGAGGTTGCCCTCCGCGTATTTTAAAGATTTTTTAAACATTGGGGTCTTTACAATTCTAGCAATAAAATTAAATTGGTTTTTTCTATAATTTGAAATTGAGGCAGGTTTTCTTATTAGTTTGGCATATTTCGGGGAGGTAAATGGTGTTTGTATATTGGACTTCGCCAAAAATAGAGAATCAGGTAGTAGACACTTCTCTCGAGATTCTGTATGAATCCACCTACTAAATATAGGTAGGAATTTATGCCATCGTATCTAAATTAATACCTTAAATTTTAATAAAATGAAAATGTACTGTTTAAAGGGTTTCCCTCTCCCACACTTTTAATAGCCATTAAAAACACGACGTATGATTTTGGCTATAACTGAAGTAGCTGGTTACGAGCATTAAAGGTCCACTCTTTTTAATTTAGAAGACTTATCGTTCCAATTTCAATTATTTTTTTTCACTGAAAATTTAAGCATAATAATTCGTTATTTTCAGTTAAAAAGTACGCATTGGACTAATGGTGGTTTTAATCCTTAATGAGGTGAAGGATTCCCACTATTACCTTTCAGAAGAGAGAAGTCAGTCTTTCTCTCTTTTTCTTTAACTTAAGCTGGTTCCGGCAATCCTTATTTAAGAGGTTAATAATGTAATTGCAGCTATAAATTTGTTACTTCAAATCTATTCTAAATAGGTGATGATTTAAGCCTTTTCCAAAATATGTAATTTGCGTATTTTAAATCAAGTTAAATATTTTGGATATCGATATGCGGAATATTTTTATTTGGGGTAATTATGGGACTCACAGCCCCTTTGGCTAGTCTTCACCGACACCCATGGGTTGATATTTTCTGTAATATTTTTTTAAAATTGGTGTAATTCAATGATTTAAATTTAGTTAAAATTCTTATATTGGAAGCTATAAGTAAAATAAGTAAATGTAGGGGATTAATCTATCTTTTCAGTCCACCATAATTTCTCATTGTATGGGGGTAAAATTTATTGTCCCATATTTATAAACTCTTGAAAGAGAAGCAACAGGATTCTCTACATGTCTCGGTGTTTTTTTGACTGGTTTATCATCATTTTTAGTTTTTAAATTTAATTATAATAATAAAAATGATTTTTGATCGATGTAGGGATAAATTTAACACTATTTGGCATTGCGTCCCATCAATGGGTTGCCCCAGGATTCAATAAATAACTAATTAATCCTGTAGAAGCTGGCTTATCATCAATTTATTTGATTATCAAGATAATTGTTATTTTTAATGTAACTATTTTAAAACTCTTACGATTGTTGTTAATTGGGTTATTATTCGGAAATCTCGACTAATAAAATTACGTATTGTACTCTATATAATTCCGGGAACCAATAGGAGAATATCTGACAATCTCATGTCGATTTGGGGGGTGTATTTTTCTTTACCTGATCCAATATCTTGATTTTCAAAAAAAGAAAATTTTTTGGAAAGAAAAAAAGAAAACTAATCTAGCATGAAATTTTGGGGAATCGGACTTTTGTGTGTGTGTGTGTGTGGGGGGGGGGGTGTGCAAGGAAAAGGATTTTGGAATAAAAATAACCCTAATGGTCTTTAATTCAAAGAAATTCGTCTTCAATTACAAGGAGTTCATTCAAATCCTGTATATATATATATATATATTATATATTATATATAAATATATATAATATATAATATATATAAAATTACTATAATATATATTATAATATATACTATATATATATATAATATATATATATATAGTATATATAATAATATATATATATCATTATATATATAAATAATATAATATTTATATTAAAAAATGTATATAAAATCATTTTGATTAGCGCATTTATGTGTAGCAATGGACTCTGTAGTCTTAAATTTGTATTTATCCCAGTATTCATTTGCTTCTGTTTGAACGAAGTTACATAATCACATTTAAAAGAAATCTTTAGATAAAAATAAAATTGAATATTTTTATTATTTTTTCAGTCGGTTTTATTGGAGGGTGACAATAATCACAAAAGTGACACACAAAGTTTAAGGACAATAAAGTCAATATGTTGATTTGAAACTTAATTGTTGACATATCTCGTTGACAAAAAATTCTTCGGCATTGAGGTGAAACTAAGCAATATTAAGTCGGCCGTGCTGGAAGTAGTGCAATCTGTAAAAAAAAAAAAAAAAAAAAGAAAAAACAGAAAAAAAAAAAAAAACAACTTGGTAACTTTGTATGGGTCAATGGTCCGTAGAAAGTCTCTCCTTTATCATTGAAAATTAAATACAGAGGGCTTTCAGCAAATAACAATCTCAGTATTTAAATATAGTAGGCATTTAGGAAGCAAGAATATGAAACTGGTATAAAGCATGATAATATTTATTATTTGTGCCTTAACTTTTATGTCAGGGATATAGGGTTGGGAGGTCGGTGAATTAGAAATTTACAGGAAAGAGTTAACTGGCGGGAGTTAGAAAACATATCGTACCCCCAACTCTATGTGTATAGCAGTAGATTGTAGGTAAGCACAAAAGCTACGCTTGAAAGTGAGTGAGATTAAATTGAGTAGTATCAAACAGTGTTTCACAGAACATTGGTGGTAGAAAGAAAGAAGCCATAGTCAAATAAGATCTGGCGTTGGTGGGTTAGTTGTCTAAAGAGTAGAATTTCACAAGGTTGAGAAGGAATGGAAAATCGGGAAAGATTAAAATGAGTGGCTAATTTTAGACCCAAAAGAGGGGAGCGAAGATTGAGGTAAGTAAGAATGAGAGATTTAGTTTAGTCATCGACATAGTGAGATGCGAAATGGATTAGATGAAGCAACTAATATTCGGTTAATAAATTATCCAGAGTAAAGAGACGTGACAGAACTTGAGAGGGCAGGCACTAGTGTGATAAGATAGGAAAGAATAACTCACCATCCAAACAGTCGAGATAAGGAACGATCTGAAGAGATAAGCTAGACTAAAGAAAGAAAGAGAAAGAAGACACAAAAAGGAAACTGAAGAGCGGCAGGTGAACATCACGGCTATACTCTGTTTAAATGCGTGAATATTTTAATTCACAACAACACAATACGACCCTGACTATATCGGAGAAGTATATCTCCAATAGACTCGCCAAAAGTCCATGATTAGTCGAAAAAAAGAGGGAATGGAATTTCAGATGGATCAAGAAAAGAGTTGAAAATGGTTTAAAATTTTTTTAATTAAAATAAAATTGAGCTGGCAATAGGAGATAGTTAGAAGGTCAAAGCTGCTTTTTCTTTCTTCGAAATAAGTTGGACAAATGATTCGCATCGACCACGGGAAAGTGCATGAATACGGGTCGCGGTATGGCGCTCGATAAAGCCCGGAGTATATCATCGGGTCGCTTGCTTGCTAGCGTTCTTTATAAATTTCCTGACTCCGATGTATCTGATCAAAGAATGTTTTTTCAAGCTAGTGATAATAATAAGTAGATTCGACGCTGAGAGGAGAATAAGCTAGTGAGTAGAAAGATTGTCTGGGTAGTCTGTATGAGATCGTGTTTAGCTAAGAGGAAAACATTTAAGGCAAGAGATTAGGCCGTTTGCAACTGGAGGAATAGGCATAAAACCATCAGAGCGAAAAAAGAGGAGGAGGAAAAAGCAGATTTGCGTTATATGTTGTTAGATATTAGCGGAAAAGAATTAGCAGATGGATAGGCGAACGAGAATTTTTCTACTTACAGATACGCACTGTCACTAGCTCGAATATCGCGAGTAAAAGAACGATCAACCTTGGATTTTGAGAGAGAAAGTAAATTGTCTACAAAGACAGGAAGTGAACCTGCTTATCCATTCTGCCACATTTCGTACAGGCTCCTCCCTACTTAACCTGAACATAAAGCCTTAATATAATCGTAACCTAGAATGTTTGAATGGAACCTGTACAAACTAAACCTATCATCCTAGACTGAGAAAAACAGAAGAATAACAGAATAACAGATAGCTGGCAAATTTGTTATAGTTATAAATAAAAAATAGTAGTGTAAAACTTTAAATATAGTTTATTATTTCCATATACCTTTAATTTTTAATTTTTTTTAGTCTAAATTAAGTGTGCTGTTTAAATGATGCTTCGACAAGTCTGAAACTTAAGAAAAAATCCCATATAATAATATATATTATATAATTATAATATATATATACTATCTTATATATATACAATAAGTATATTATACATATATATATATATAATATATATGTATATATATATATATATATAATAAAGTATATATATATATATATAATATATATAGGTCTATATATAATTTTTATCAAGAAAGAAAAGCATGGCAGTAAAAGCGAGCGAGATAAAATTCTGATATGTTATATTAAGAAAATATAATTTCGAAGTAAAAATGTTATTTGCTTTGTGTCCAGCATCGTTTTATTTCATTTTCAATATTGACGGAGCAGAAAAGTGAGGCGAAGCTTTTATGCGTCGTAAAGTGAGAAGTCGCTCCGAATTTGCGACTTATTAACGAGGTTAATTGAAGTCACGTGGAAAGGACTCCTCATCACCACACCACCTTCTTCTTCTTCTTCTTCTTCTTCTTCTTCTTCTTCTTCTTCTTCTTCTTCTTCTTCTTCTTCTTCTTCTTCTTCTTCTTCTTCTTCTTCTTCTTCTTTTTTTCCTTTTCTTCTTCGGGATGGAATGTAAGAATCACCAGTTCTTAGAGTTTAAAGACTACTGTAATTTCTGAAGTCATCGTCTCTGCTGCGAATAGAAGGAGAAAAAACGCGTTAAACCAAATTTTATTAGTTTTAGTTTAATGGAAACTCAATGCAATCTCTCCGTACAAGAGAGAATCACCTCGGATTTGCAGTCTGCAAACTCAGAAGGATCCCTCTCACCAAAACTGTAAACAATCCATGGGAATTCCAAATTTAAATAAGTACGACTACAAGTTCGACCAGTTATTAACACGTAAATGCTAGAAACGTTTCCTTACCGAATGCGGGGGCTGTAGGGCTGTACCTGATGGAGACTCGAAGAGATTGAAATTAATACAAAGATTAGAAGTTGATTGAATATAGCTAGAGGTGGAAAGAGGTTAACAGTATAAGGAAAAAGATTAAAAATTAAAGAAAGATCTAGTATGTTGGGTTCATCTCCTAAGACAAGGTTTTTCGGAATAGAGAAATTGTAGGCGTGTTCACCAGCTTTATCTTGACAACTAGTTGAAAGCTATTGGAGGAGGGGAACATTGAAGTCACGTGGAAAGGACTCCTCACCACCACTTTCTTCTTCTTCTTCCACCTTCATCTAAGATAATTTCTGAAAAAGGAGAAGAGAGTATTTGTTCAAATTTGGTTAGGTACCCTAACACCCAATTGGGCGGTGGGAGTAGTTTTATCTTTTAGGACAGTGGTACGCCCTTCTCCTATAATAACGGGTGTTTCATAAAGAACGCAACCCTATAGATAAAAGAATGTAGAGCTTACGCCGGAATACATTTCCTGCCATATTATTAGTCACGTGGCAGAACTGTATTCGAAGTCAACTGGTTGTAGCCATGGAAAAGAAAAAGTTACGATCCAATCGCACTAGAGTGCTCATTCCATTGTGCTGTGTTAGCAAAGTCGTTTTCCAAAGGCGAACGTGTATTTGTTTTTGAGATGTATTGAATGTGCAAATTATGTAAACGTGTCATAGAGGAGTTGGAAAGATACTCACTAGTTACAAATCGAGTCTACAAATATATTTGAATAAAAACAGTTCGTGGAATGAGTCTAATACAGACATGAAAGATGCCCAGGCCGGTGACTCGTATAACTACTTGGTTTCTTCGCTGATGTGCGCAGGCGTTTATTATTCGCTCTTAACTCAAAAATATCAATCTAAAAAGTTTTCGCAGGGTAGGGCTGTCACAGATGTTTTGACTGTTACGACAAGAGGTTAAAATTGCAGTCTCTATAGCATTTGGTGGTCATTCACGAAATTAAAGACCAATATTGATGGATAACTTTTACTGCACCTGTAGTGATTTCGTTCTTTGTTGATGAAAATAGAATCTGATGCGGTTTGCATTGTTATTGCAGGTAATCTACATTAACATATGGTGTAAGGGACGCTTATTTGTTTCATTCTCTTATCATTAAGTGCTGTGATCTTTCCTTCTGGTTTTACATACATAATAACTGTGTCAAGCGTCCAAAGTTGAATATATAAATATATATATATATATATATATTATATATATATATATAGTATATATATATATAATCATAATAATATATACTATAAGTAATATACTTCTCAATCTTCTTGTTAATAGCTAAGAAATGTTTTGTTTTTGTGTTGAAATGACAAACAAAATGGGTGGTAGAAAAAGTCCATTTTTATAAGATTTAGCTTCGTATTTGATTTTTTATTCCGTGACATATATTATATATATATAATATATATAAAGATTTGCCTTCGTTATTATATAGTTATATATATATTATTATATATTATATAGAATATATATCATTGATATATATATAATATATATAGTATATATATTATATATATATATATATATATAATATATATATATTATACTATAAAATATTGGCACGTCCTTAATTTTTTTTTTTTATATGCACTTATAGAGAACATTAAATATGTTCTGTATACCACTTTTTGTTTTGCGTTTAAAATATAAATAACGTTTTGTTCGTTGGCGAAGAAAAGTTTAAACTTGCTCCTGCTTTGCAATGACAAAAAGCTCATTCCATAGCTCTAACACACACTCAAACAAAGCACACTGCTATATATATATATTATATAATAATAGTTATATATTATATTACTACTATATTATATAGTAAATATATAGTATATTAAATATATTAGTATATATATATATATATATTATTATAGTAATATATATATAATATAACAAGTATATATAATGTATATATAATTATATATGATATATATATATATATATATATTTATATATATATATAATACTTAACTTTATCACTAATATAGTATATATATATATATATATTACCTATGATATGGTAATCTATATATATATAGCACAGTTAAATTATATATATAAGTATATAGCTCATATAATATAATAATAATTATATACTGAATATATCATTTTTAATAGGCTAATACACACATCACACTCACTCTGAATAGTATACTTATATATATATCATATATATATATATTATATATATATATATATATATACGTATATACTAGTATAGTATAACCTATATATATATACTAAAAATATATATAATATATATAGTATATATATATAATATATAAATATATAATATATATATAATATAAATAATATATATATACGTAAATAATATATATATATATTATATTATAGTATAATATATTAATATATATATAATATATATAAATATATATATATATATAATTGAGATATATATCTATACTATATATATTATATTATATATATATATATATATATATATATATATATATATAGTTATATAATATATATAATATACTAATATATAATATATATATATATAAGTTACCCTAAAATATATGATAATATATAGTATATATAACTGATATCTATAGTCTATCGATAAGTATAGTATATAATAATAGTTATAGTATATATATATACTACTATGTAGGTAGGGGTATATATATATATATATATAATAGTATATAATATATATATATTATATATATACATTATATAAGTATTATTTATATTATATTGATAACATATATATAACTTTTATATATATGGATATATATAATTATATATTTTTGAAATTTTATTTAAGTAATAACAATTTTTTGCAGTTTCTCCGGTAAATCTCATCCTGTTCTTGTCATAAATTAATCCAGCACAATGGCAAGTTCCGGCTGTCTTTATGGTAATAGTCAGTAACTGCGGAGCGTGCTATAATATAGATATAATATATATATATAGATATATATAATGTCATATATATTATTATATATAGTGTATTATATATATAATATAATACAATGTATTATGATAATATATAATAGTATATCATATATATATTATTAATTATATATATTATATATATATATATAGTATAGTATATTATATATTTATATATATATATTGTATTTTTATTAAGTAATCTATAATATGAATAATATTAGTACTTATATGTAATATATATACTTATTATATAAATACCAATAAAAATCATATATTTATATATTAAACATAATATTTATTTTTAATAATAATAATATATTTAGTAATAATTTTTAATTTAATATGTTATAAATTAGCAATTATATATATATCACACCATAACATATATTAATAATATATTATATATGGGATCTATGGGGTTTGGAAGTACTAAGTATGCCGATAAACTCTGTGACGTCATGAAACAGCAGTGAGTGAATAACAAGGTTCGTTTTAACGCCATGAGGATCGGAGAATTGCACATTAGAGGAGATAGAAAAATGCTTCCTCTGGAGCTACTACCATTCTTAATAAGAAACATATCTAATATAATAGTGGTTAATTTTTTGCCATAATTCAAGTACATGTAGTGATGTGCAATAGTCTTATCTCCACAGTAGCAGCTCCCGCGCGTTTCGGGTGTGTCGGATGATGAACCGTACCCCTTTTAAGTATGAAGATCTAATTTTATACAGTCCTTTTATACTTGAAAGTGAGATTTTGGTTTTAATTAAGAAACTCTTTAACCCTGGCATAATTATTGTAATCATTATGCATTTATCTAACTATGCATTTATTCTATTTTTAAACCTATTATATTGAATTTTAATTGTTTGTAGTGTTACCCAGCTTCGATGTTATATCGCAATATACCCGTCCTGTGGATACAAGTCGTATACACTGCGTCGCTATCTACTTTTATGTTACTTTGAAATTGTTAATCATTATTATACTTCGTAGCAGCTCACTCCCAGTTCCTGAAGTCTGCGTAAATGGCGAAGAAGTACTTCTTTGCCCGAAAACATAGTTCGGGGATACAACTAATAAATTTCATTATTCTAAGTCTCCTAATAAAAGTGTTTAATGTCACTGTCTTTTATACTCGTGGTGATACTACGCTATATAGTTATATATATATAGATATAGCCTTACATAGATTGTTTAATCTATACGCTAGTTATAGCGTCTTATATATATATATATACGTATAGCTATAGTATATATATATACTATATAGGTATATATATATATATATAGTATATATAATATATATTAGTTTTTGTGTGGAGGACTATCTTTTCCTATAGACTTTAATAAGAAAGAGAAGTGCCTTCGCAAATATGTTAATATGATAATATATTATATGATTGGAATATATACATATATATATATTAATAATAATGAATTATTATTCAGATATACTAATATAATATATATATATATTTTCCATATTATTATATTTAGCCAAACGTAATAATATACGTTATATCCTATATTATACTAATCATATTGGAGTATAACTTATTAAAATTCGAAGATCCAAATTGAAATCCAAGGATTTTGCACTGAGATAAAAGACTTGTCGCTATAAGGTTACAAAAGCCGATGAAAATCCAGAAAAAAAAGAAAAAAAGTGAAATTTTTAAAAGAATAACAACATTAAATGGTTTTATTTTCTAGAGGAGCAATTTCCTCTTAAGATATGACATGAATTTAAAGTCATTAAATGCTTTTAAATGAAATGTTACATAAAAACTGTAGTGAGGATTTGTTATTCTTTTGATACATTGTTAAAAATTCTAAATTTCTGTGTATCTGGTTCTGCAACTTATTTGGGCAAAAAAGATTTTCCTTATTCTTTAATTAATAAAAAAGAAACGAGGTATCTTCTTGGTATCAACAAGGTAATTTGGACCTCCAGAAAGCCTAAAAAGATAGTCGTTATTGAAAGAAGGAATTACATTCCCCCTTTCTCCGAAGTCTTTGTTATTTCCTTTCTATATTTTCTTTTTTCTTATAGGGAAAGATGTCATTGTTTGGTGTGCTTAGCAAGCCCAAGAAAGAGATAACGTTCTTCACTTTTTTTGGGGCCCGACTCAGTCACAAAACATTAATTCGCGACCCATCTCATTCTCTCTTCTCTCTCTATCTCTCTCTCTTCTCTCTCTCTCTTCTCTCTTCTCTCAAATCTCCTCTCATCCCGTTCTCAGTCTCGTTCCCTCTTCGTCTTCTCTCTCTCTTCAAACCCCTCTCATCTTCTCTCTCTCTCTCACCCCCTCTCTTCCTCTCTGTCCATGCTTTCTTCAACCTCTTCGTCAAACCCTTTCTCTCTTCCATCCTTCATCGGTATTCTAGCACCTTCAAAATATGAGTGTACATAATGTAAATAAAATGTGTTTAATTTATATTTATACCTTCATTAAACAAAATTATAAATCTTCAGACCACTTTTTTGATCGCACTTGTAGTAAGAAAAAATTTAAATAAAAAAAAAATAAAAAAGTAATTTAATTTTTTTGTCTGAGAAGCTAACATGTATCATATCTAAAGTTGCTGTTTGGTAAAAGATCTAAAGTTGAACCTGTCTACATTATAGATTAGGCGCTTCTGGACGCTGTCAAAACCTTCATATTTCACCAAATTACTTGCTCTGTATAGAATGGTGTCCGTTCTATGTATGAAGTACATTAAAACATTTGATGTTTATTGGTGACACTTTTCAATTTTATGGTATTTCTTTCTCATACACTCGTTTCTAGAAATAGTGAGTCTAAGTGACATTTCTTTCTTTCTAATTATCTTCACTCATCACATGACTTTCATCTGTATCCTATTGTTATTGAATCAATCTCTGTTTGTTTTTGCATATTTTAAAATGAGATACGCTTTGCTCTTCGAGCTCTAATGTAGTCAGCACCAATTTTTCTCTTTTGTGATGATCTGCTGGGTGACACTCGACTTCCACACGACTCTTTCGTGATCCTTTTTTTTATTCTCAACTCAATGGATTTCCAGACTATGAATCATATATTCTTTTTATTATTCAAATATGCTGTACTGGTAATATGATCTGCAAGCCGGATCCTTAGAGCACAAGTTTTAGTGAAGCCGAGAAAAGGATTCCGAGTCTCGCAGTGCAAGTGAAAAAAAAGTCAACCAGCTTCCTCCTACAGGCCTCCTCCTTGTGTGCACAAATCAACATTTGCGAAGCGACTAGCCCTAAAAAGATGGTTGCTAAGCCGCCCCGTATGGCCCTCGTGTGCCTTCAGGCAGTTTACCGGCTCTCACTTTCCTCAGGTTGAAAACCTGCATCACTTGTTAGGGTTTGACGCAGAACATTCTCACCAGGCGTAAACCGTATGAGTGCTCAACCTATCGGTGCAGATTTGGGGTAGTCTAGCAAAGTAATCGAATGAAACCGTCAGGAGGATTTGAGCGCGAAGGTTTTCGAGTCAACTGGCGTTCAAAAGAGGGAAGTCGGTCTTCATCTCAGCCGCGCCATTTCTCCTCATTTACTATTACTTTCGACTTGAACACATTTAGAAACCGCAGGTCTGAATCAAGGGGCAACATTTGGCTATGATTTGGATTCCGTTTTTTTTTTTTTTTCCCCCATACTTCGTTCTTCGTTTGTTCCATCAGTAGCCTCACTATATAATATATATATATATAGATAATAATATATATTATATTATATATATATATAGTATAATTATATACATATTATATATATATATATATATATATATATATATATATATAATATAATAAATATAAATATATATATATATTATATAATAATTATTATATAATATAATATATATAATTATATTATATATTATATATATATTATATATATTAATATATAAATATATATAATATATAATATATATGAAACTCAAAAAATTATAAAAAATTAAAGGTGCGTGTATTTCCATATTCCCTTGGTAATTGTGAAAAAGTCTGGGAGATAGGAAATTACGCAGTTAGGAAAATTAGTTTCATTGTCAATGTGGTAGGATGCTTTAATAAAAAACACTTATTAATTCTTATTATGGTTTCACAGCTGTGACGGTATGGTAACTTGGTTGCCGACTTATCCCTTGTACATCCTTTACACAAAACAATCCTCATATACTCCTAATTTCCTTATCCTTATCCCTATCCCAAGTAATTTTAAAATGAGTTTGTTGTTAATAGTGGGTTCATCGGAAGTCATTATCTTCCGTAACGAGAAATTGCTCATCCAAGAAAAATGTGGTCTTTACATAAGAGCCGATTTCCTATCTGGTCGTCACATAGCTGCTTGCCTTCCGAGAGTCCAATCCCAAATGACTCCCGAAGTAAAATAGATAATCATATGGTCCCTCACTACACTTGCTTGGAAATGGAAGAATATAATAAATCAAGAAAATGTTCCTCTTACTGTATTAGAACCTGTTACCGAATTGGACATTTCTGAGATTCCTAAGATCATGACACAGATCACTCAGTTGGCGGAAAAAGTCAACCCTGAGGTTAAAGTTTATCTTCTGATACCCCCAATACAAGATCTACATGCATTTAATGTCAAAAGAATTGTCGGAAATTGGGGGAAAGCTTATGAAAAATACTGCATAGATGATCCTATATTGGATCCAAAGAAAATGAGGGAGCATTCCATCTTCAGTTACAATACCTTCGAGGAGTTAGCAACTGATAAATATGATTGGCCACATAAAAACGTTCTTAGCGGCAACTAGATTATGAATTTCCCCTATGGTTCATCATATCGAACAATCGATCCCAAGAAAACTGCTCATGGAAAATATTTAAATAAAATTACTCTATCTTTGAATTCTCCTTTATTAAGTGATGGGTTACATCCCAACCGTAAGTTTCTTGAATCATTGTTAAAAGCGTATCATGATTTATTTGTAATTTCTAAAAAAATATATTTTTCGTCCACATCCTTATAAAACTCGCCAAATTCCCCCTAGAATTAGCAAAAAACCCTCTGTTCAACCTCCTCGTCCCTTATTATCTATTCCAATTGAAAGTGACGTCATAGTTCATGCTGCAACTCAACCATCGACGTCATATAATCTCTCAAATACCTCAACAAATTATGAATCCCCAGATCAAAGTAATGCCCAAATACCCTTAGAAGAATCCTCAGAGACTGGTGAATATACACTTTATTCCTTTGCTGCTGAAAAAGACCCTAATGTAAATACTTCCTTTGATCCATCCTTGGCTCAATCATATTATCTTCCCAGTACCAGTGGTGTAAATACTTCCCAATCTTATCAAAATTCATCATCAATTCCTCAAAGTAATGTGTCTTATTCAATCCCAAATCCTAATAATGTATCTTATTCAATCCCAAATCCTAATCCTATATCTTACTCAGTCCCAAATCCCAATAATGTCTCATATTTATTCTCAAATCCTAGTAACCAGTCTCAGTCTCTCCAAAACCCTATTCCAAACCCTAGTAATTATTCCTTGAATTATACTTCCCAAGATTCTCATAATCCTGGTGGTTATAATCCTCCTCCAATTGACGATGCATTGATAACCCTACGCTCTAGCGTTAGATGGGCGATGCATCAGATCAATTGGATGAGGATGCCTCCACAACAACAGGAATATATATTCCAACAATGGATTAAAATTTTGCATGAAGAAAGAGGAACCGCCAGAGGATTCTCTTCTTTATGTAATGCCCCAAACCTTAATTATTAAAGTTCAAAGAACTCTTTGTAATTATTTATATACTTTGTAAAGTTTTGTAAACTTTTATAACCTTTATAAACTCTTTGTAAAATTATTACTATATTTATAACTTATATTATATTACTTATTGTAACTATAAATATTTCCCCAAATATTTAAAATATTGGTTCGAGTACCCCTTCATTCTCCGTACCGTCGCGGCATAAGCTTCCACCTTAACCTAAAACCTTCGCATGACGAAGAAAATGGAGGTGGAGGTTTAGGTTTAGCGGGGGAGGATGTAAGGGTGATTAAAAACACGCCTGTGGTTAAATTAAAAATGTACAAGTAAAAGAATCATCCTAAGATGTTTTGTACATTTTTCCATTTTTGTAAAGCAAATGGAATGCAATAAAAATTATTATATTTTATAAAAATACTTACCTTATAAACAGATATCTATATGTCCCTTTCTTTTTGCAGTTTATTGAACGTTTTTACGTAATAATTTGTAAATGTAAATTTATTTATAGTAAAATCTCTGTTATACGGTATGAACGTATCCTAATGGTCTTTGCAAAAAACTTAGTTACAAGCTATAGAATATTCCTTTCAAGGTCAGTAAATTAAACAATTGTTGTCATTAACTTTAAACTATTAAAAATATCTAAGTTAAGTAATTTTAAGTAGCCTAATGGAAACCATTATGTTCCAGCTATGCCTTTTTAACATCTCGGGACCAATTACGTACCTGAGGATTATAAACATTGCAACAGTTACAATTCCCTCTTTGAATCACTCTCGTGACTAGGGTGAGTTATAATTAGTTAAAAATCCTTTCATCTTATCTTATAAATTAACAAAGTATAAACTTATAAATTAAATTCACTTTCTAATGTAAACTTCCATGTTTACAGGAACATATCCAGGGATCTATTTTGAACCTGGTTTTTTAAGGAACCTAACTTTGTACCACATCTAGAAAACATTATCTTTGAGCAGACTCTTTTCTAATTAAATAGTGAACCCCAGTTTTGTGAAAAATAACTTAGTTATAATTTCTTGTGATATCGTGTGATAAAACCTTACGAAAATTTATAACTTAAGTGACCTCAGTGCATTGAATTAAAGAACAAACTTATAAATCTCACCCCATAATAATTCCCCTAAATTTCCAAAAATAATTTCTTGAAATATATCTTATGTAAATTTGTAATAATATTGCACTTATCGTTTAACCCCTTAAATTTGGAATTGTGATAATCCCCTTTGTAAAGTGTGTGTGTACAAGAAGAGGCCAATACCTATTAGCACAGTAATTTAAGTTAAGTAAAAATTTACCTCAAAACATAATTTATATGAATACATATAAATTATTCATATTATTGAATACATTTTAAATCATAAAATACCACAAAAGGCAAATTAAAATATTCCCTACTCGAACCATACATCAGTAATTTCCCGAAAAAATATAATAACCATAAGTCCCAGATTGAGGGCAGGATCTTTCTTATTTCTTTAGGTGTATTCTGCTATTTTGTAATACTATTATATTACAAAGTTGTTAATAAAAGAATCTTAGTTTTCTGTTTTCTTAATATAAATCCGAAGCTATAGTTATAGATTAAAAAAATCCCTTAAATAAAAGTCGAGTTTTGTGTTTTAATTTCTATCTATTACACATCTTGTTTCTCCTCCCCTCACACTTGAATTGGTAAGTTTAATAAATAAAGAAAAGTTTGCAAATATGTGACCAAGTCTAAAACAGCTAAACGCATTTAAGTCGAGCAGCCCCAGAGTCCTTCTGAACACTGGTGGAGTAAAGCAGCTATTGCTCAAGACTGGATGCTGGTGAAATTCTCCTAGACTTTCAAGAACATAAGATTACCACTTCCTTCAAACCTATCCCGGCAGGTAACTTAATTAAATCAGATTCCTAATTTAATTACCCTTCCTAATCTTAAATAATTAATTTCCCAATTTTCCTAGGCTTCATTGTCCCACCATTGTTTTAAATAAAAGTAGTTTGGTTTTATGATTCTCCAGGTGTGCTTTGCACACACTGTTACATATATATATAGTATATTATATATATATATATTATATATATAATATATATAATCTGTTTAATATTTTCTATACATATATTTATATTAAATATATATATATATATATATATATATATATATATATATATATATATATATATATATACCCATTTTGCTTATGGTATGTATCACATTCCAGTGACTAATGGGTTCGCCTTTCTATCGTTATGCATCATATCCACCACTCGATCCTCAGACAACATATGCGATTTAAATCACGAAGCCTAATCCACGGCCCCTCTTCAACAAGCTGAGTCTTACAGATGGATTCCCTATCCTTATATCCATAAGTTGTAGGAGAAAAAATGCCCACATCGAGTGTCCTGCGTGTCCTAAAGGACGGTAGTAGTTAGGTTGGCTGCCTACTACCACTTATCTTTGCCATGAATGCTAATGCATGCCTCGGAGAAGGTGTTTGTGATGCGCAGTTAAGGCGCCTTCTATCTTTCGTGCGAAAATATGAATCATATCTGTATTATGAAATGTCAGAGGAATAAAATGTTGAGGGAGATGAGGATAGAGGTGATGGCATTATTCAGGAAAGGGCAGATTTCGATTTGCCGCTGCTGACTGAAATTAAAGATGAAAGTGAAAAGGAAATGAGTGGGATGTGGTGTGAAATGTGTTGTGTTGCTGTGGAAATTAATGAGAGGGGGATAGAGATGCAAAGTCTGATGAGTGAATTTGTTGGTTAGAGAGCTATGGTAGATTTTATGTGTGTGAGTATTAGAAGTCTAAAGGTTAAATTTAAGTTTGAAAAGTTCAAAATTTGTGTGGTTGCGACATATGCATTCCATCAAGGGTATGTTGAAGAGTACAATTTCGGGATAATCAGAATTGATGTTTTTGGATGGGGGAAAAAGGAGATTCAGTTCATTTGCCATATCGGCCCATTCAAGGATTTTTTTTTTACAGTTGTCATCACCACTCACGGGCAGAGCCCTATTGAAGGAGGGATGTAGTACTCTCAAAATTTCACCCTCTAGCGCAAATTACGCATGATGAGCACAGACGCAGGCTTTAAACTTTAAAGCAGAGCGAGATTAAATTCATTAGGAAATACAGAAGATGGAAGAGATTCCACAGAACAGAGGTGGGGGAAAGAAGGAGCCCACAGCAAACTAACCTGGAGTTACCAATGTCAACACAAGTACTCGTGCGCAGATACAGCACCTTTTGTGCTACGGGCGTGTTAAAGGTGGTGGTACGCGATTATAAGTTCCCTCGAGCACTTGCCGCTGCTAGTACCTATAGGATAGAGATAAACACCAACATCGCGCCGCAAAGATAGAGGGTCAAGTTTTAACTGGAAAGTACAGAACAGTTTTATAAGCCTTTTGCCTTTGACTCGGTCCTGTCAAAGTCCAAAAACCGGTTGAAACCAGAGCCCCTCCCTCCTA
>JABUQX010103327.1:25000-26698 GCA_015478945.1 Trachelipus rathkii
TGGATTTTTTAAACTTTGCCAGCTCATTGCTACGATACCATCTATAACAGCAACAGTAGAAAGAAGCCATGGTGAAGTAGCGTGATGTTTTGGAGGTATATATTTTGTAAGATATTGAGTGTTTTTTATGGGGATGGGGAGGTATAGTGATGTACGCTGGGCAAATGCCCAGTGGGCAGGCATTTATAAAATGGGCATTTGTCCAGGCATTTGCCCATTTCATAAATGCCTGCCCAAAAACTGGGCATTTATAAAATTATCAGTAAAGGATTGATTAATTATTGACAGCATTTAAAAAAAAAACATTCAAAGAATAGTTATCTTTATACATATATATATAGTATATATATTATATATAATATTATAATATATATATATATATATATATATAGATACCTATATATATATATATAATATAATATATATAATATATATATATATATATATATATATATATGACATTTATAAGTGGTATGACTCCCGTTAAAAATAGGTTATGTTAATTTAGGATAAGTTTGTTAGGTTAGTTAGGTTAGGTTGAGGTTACCCAAAAATTTAATGTATTTACCCTTAAAATTATTTAAAACTAATCACCATAATTATTGAATTTCGCTCCTGGAGTCAACCCCCTTATAAATAGCCCATATATATATAATATATATATACTATATATATATATATATATATATATAATATATATATATATATATATATATAATATATATATTAATATATATAATATATTATATATATATATATATATATATATATATATATATATTATAGTAATAATATATATATTTATCACCGTATATATATATATATATATATATTATATATAATATATATATATATATATATTATATATATATATATATATATATATATATATATAGTATATATATATATATATATTATATATATATATATTATAGCTATATAATATAACAGCTTCCGCCCTCATAGAACGCGGTTTATAGAACGCTGGCTGCTATGACGCGGTTGGTGTAAAAAAGATTAATAAAAAATTATAATTACAAAAAATAAAATTAAAATTTATGTAATTCAAACATATCTTAGAAAAAGATATAAAAAGTTAAAAGTAAAAGATGCACAAATAAAATTAAAAATTGTTAATTCTTTAGTCATAACAGTTAAAATGAAGTCCACAATGATCCTTCTGTGGCAATAGGCTTACTGTACAACTCGTTGCACTCGCAATTGATACAGTTTGTATTGCTTCTCTGGCATTGAAATATTAACAAAATTTATACAGATTTGTTGCAGTATTATATAAATATTTTTTATCATAGCTGAAAAAAACAAAACATACCACAACCAAATTCTAAAAAAAAGCATAGATTGGCATATCACTGAAGAGCAAATAAAATTTAATTTAATTAGGTGAGCCTTCATAACACTGTTCATGTAAATACGAGAGAAGTGAAATTGACAATTCGAAAACTTAAAAAACAAAGAGAAAAGAATTAAATAACGCAATCATACTAGGGAAGAATCTTTAAAGTGCATCTTAAAATGACAAAGACCGTCTCGAGATCGTGGTTTAAAACGAACAGGCATTAAATATCAGCTTGAAAGACTATGAATCCAAAACGAAGTTGCCTGCGAGGAATACATATAAAACAAATGCGCTCTACCTCTATATGATAAGTGTTAAAATCGAAA
Source organism: Trachelipus rathkii (assembly GCA_015478945.1). NCBI lineage: Eukaryota > Metazoa > Arthropoda > Malacostraca > Isopoda > Trachelipodidae > Trachelipus > Trachelipus rathkii. The sequence goes on from JABUQX010103327.1 coordinate 26,687, forward strand.
TGAACAAAGTAT
>JABUQX010103328.1:5000-15000 GCA_015478945.1 Trachelipus rathkii
GAAAAGGTTCTGGATGTCTTGATTCGTTGGAGCAGGAAGCAAAGTGAAAACATAGCTCATCAGCAACAATCCCCGGAGCAGAGATAACATCAGAGGGTTGCGGGCCATATGTAAGGAGTATAGGCGGATCCCTATGGTGCTTCCGTGAGATTTTACGTACAACCTTGTATACAGAAGACAAAGGCGTGGAAGAATTCACGGTAGAGGCGTAGTTATGGAAATATTGTTTTCTCGTCCGTCGGTTGATACACCTAGAACGGGCCGCCACAGCTTTAAAAAGAATCAAGTTAGGCAGAGTAGGACTCCGTTACGAACGGTACAATTTACGCTTTTCACGATGAGCCCGAGCACAATCGGCGTTCCACCAAGGAGACGGTGATTTACAGTTCCCAGTATAGAGCGCGGGATATGTTCAACCACCGCCATGAGGATAGTATCCTGAAAAAATGTGAATGCGGATGCCGAAGGCAGAAAAGGGGTTGTGGCAGCTGGGATGTAAGTAGCTTGATAGAAGGAAAATAATCCGCTCTATCATACCGCCAGCTGAAATATGGTTGTTGTTGCAAGCTACGACCGAAGGATAGTAAGACGATCGGATAATGGTCACTTTTCCAGAGAAAAGGTAACCTTTCCCACCCGAAATAATCGATGGATCAAATCGAGCACAATGGGATATCGACAAAGGAAGAAATACCCATGTCAAAACGTTCAAGCGTCGGAAGAACTTATTTAAACATGCTATAGATAATTTCTCCAAGAATCCAAGTATCCAATCGGCATTGGGAGATGCTATAGTGTCACCCCACAATGGGCGGCGGAAGTTAAAATCACTGAGGAATGCTAACGTGGGCTGCGGCAAACTTCTGAACAAAGTTCGAAGGGTTTCCCTAGTGTAAGGACAGCTAGGTGCCGGATACACCGAGCACAGAGTAAGCGGTGATTCGTGGTGCATTCTACCTGCCACCGCATGTAAAGGAGTCGAAAGGGGAATCGGAGTGAAAGGGACCGATTCTTGAAGCAGAATCGCCTCACCCCTCGATCGTCAGCTCCACGACTCAGGGAGACAAGCTCTCTGTATGTGGATCGTGGTAAAAGGACACGGTGGCGTAGTTGCAGTACCTGAGGACAAATAGCCTTCGGGTGATGTTCTTCGATTAGTGTCGTTAATTCTTCATAGTTGGAGAAATAGCCACGATAATTCCATTGAAGGATGCACATGTTAGTAGAAAAGTGAATAATCAACCTTCAGGACCATCCATGACAATAGTCACGATGTGCTGAGAGTCTAGCAAGGGAGATAGGGGGACCACCCTGTTTGGAACAGGAGAGGCTCCTGGCTTCCAACGGAGTGCCCTCACCGAAGATGCGAGTTAAACCACCCTCAACGTTAGAATGTTTGCTAAGACCTGGACAAGGGGTCGGTAACTCAGCGGACTGAGAGGAGTTCCCCACCCTCTCAGCAGCACCCCTATCAATGCCGGTAGAAATCGATGAAGCAGATTCATACAAAGAACATGGACGTCGTTGGGACCGGGAGAGTCCGGAGACCCAGCAAGAGGGTGATGCGCGGCTTTGGAAATCCCGCAGCAGATGAGCCTGAACAAGAGTCCGGGGGAGAAGGTTCGTCGCTCCCAACTCCATCAGTACCCACTCCCAGCTGACAGCCTCGTGGAGTAGAGCCACTTTCTACCCCTGGACGGCCCCGGTGACGGATGGATTTTCCCATAACCACAGCCGAGGTCTTGCTGAAAGAGATCGTACATCAACACGGGGGAGTTCAGCCGGTTTGGAGGTATGAAGAGTCCATAGTGGTCCGAGTAGGTTTCACTCACTAGAGTACAACTGAAGCGAGTCTGTCGCGGGCTAAGCGTGGAAAGGCAACGTAGAAGGTGTAGGAGTGGAATCGCTATTCTTCTTACGTTCAGAGGAGAGGTGGGCAGAGCGACGAGCACGTTTAGGCTCGAGCGAGCGAGGGTCCTTACTTTGAACGGCGTCAGTTTCCTTCAAGAAGTCCGCAACACGATATTGAAAAGAATACGGACGATTGAAAAGAATACGGACGTCTGGGTGACAGGATCAAGAGATGGAACGTCGTGATGCTTCCCTACTTCCCCGGGGAAGAGAAGCTGGACGCTTCCGAGAGATGGTGTAATGGGGGTCAAAGGTCACACATGGATGTTGGTCGACGACCATAGAAGAGATACCCTCCAGAGGCGGGGCATGAATCTCAGCAATGTAAACCGCATGGAATAAAGAATTGGTCTTCGGCGATGGAAGTCGAGTGGACGTACGGATCACTGTAGGAGAGTTGGGAGGACAGTAATCTCGAACAACCGGACTTTCAATTCCAGAAGGTATCTCAGAAACCGGAGCACCAGTTGGAAGGAAAGAATGGGATACTCGAGAAGTGTTCAAACTAGGCACACGGGAGCGGGGAGCACTGCCGAACTGCCGATGGAACAGCCCTAGCCTTAGCAAAAGAAAGAGGAAGATGGGATAACTTCTCCCTGCTTGGCGTGTGGCTATCATGGCGATCCAACTTAAGAGGAGGGCATTGTTCCAGGATTTCCTTCTCAAAGATGAAGAATGGGCAGTGGATGGAAGCCGGATGAGGACCCTTGCAATTTGGACAATGGATTATCGCAGGCAGAGTGGAGAAAACTCCCACAACGCGAACAGATGGTGTGAGAGGATCTACAATACTTCAGGGAGTGTCCAAATTTGTGGCACTTAAAACACCTCCTCGGGAAGGGGACGTAAGTTCTAACAGAGTGCAAGGTAAAACCAAGTTTTACCTTTGTTGGAGGGAAAGCCACAGAAAATGTGAGTAAAAGACGAGGGTTAGGCACAGAGAGGTTCTCCTTGTGAGGAGGAACCCTGTAGACATTGGTGACTGGCATATGTTTTTGGAAATGGGCCAATACATTGTCTGTAGTGTCCGAACGAAACTCCGGAGCGTATATTATACCTTTGGAGGTATTGCGGACATTGTCCGTTTGAAGATAATTGGGACCTAACCCCAGAGACGATAGAGAAGCTAAAATCTGACTCGTGTTCTGGAGGCGGTACGAACCAAGATGGAACCGTTCCTAATAGGTGTCGTCTGTACCTCAGTCAATCGGAGAAACGGTCTCCAACGCGTCACTGAGGAAAAGATGGCTTACCGCAGTCAATGGACGTGACCTGGTGGAATGTATATAAAAATAAAGGGGATAGGAGTTTGGACTGGGGACTCCCGTAGAGGGATCTGAGAGCACGATCGCGGAAGCATTTTCTTATGCAGATTCCTAGGTATAATAACACCAATGATGAATAAAAAAAATTAGAATATAACTTGGAAGCGCAACCGCTGAAACCGAGCCCACCACACACCCAGAGCATACCTCCATCCTAGAAACCCCACCCCGTAGGTCGGGCCATGGGTGTGGCCTCGGCAAAGCCTCCCGGAACTCTGCGTCCAGTCCCGAAGATGAGAATATGCTAGCCGTGCACCACACGGATAAAACGCGAAGTCCAAGATTAAATACACCCAAATGCAGGACAGCCTCCTCAGTGATTAGGCAAGCGGGGGAGCGGGGAGCACTGCCGAACTGCCGATGGAACAGCCCTAGCCTTAGCAAAAGAAAGAGGAAGATGGGATAACTTCTCCCTTGCTTGGCGTGTGGCTTCATGGCGATCCAACTTAAGAGGAGGGCATTGTTCCAGGATTTCCTTCTCAAAGATGAAGAATGGGCAGTGGATGGAAGCCGGATGAGGACCCTTGCAATTTGGACAAGGAGGATTATCGCAGGCAGAGTGGAGAAAACTCCCACAACGCGAACAAATGGTGTGAGAGGATCTACAATACTTCAGGGAGTGTCCAAATTTGTGGCACTTAAAACACCTCCTCGGGAAGGGGACGTAAGTTCTAACAGAGTGCAAGGTAAAACCAAGTTTTACCTTTGTTGGAGGGAAAGCCACAGAAAATGAGTAAAAGACGAGGGTTAGGCAGAGAGAGGTTCTCCTTGTGAGGAGGAACCCTGTAGACATTGGTGAAACTGGCAATATGTTTTTTGGAAATGGACCAATACATTGTCTGTAGTGTCCGAACGAAACTCCGGAGCGTATATTTTACCTTTGGAGGTATTGCGGACATTGTCGGTTTGAAGATAATTGGAACCTAACCCCAGAGACGATAGAGAAGCTAAAATCTGACTCGTGTTCTGGAGGCGGCACGAACCAAGATGGAACCGTTCCTAATAGGTGTCGTCTGTACCTCAGTCAATCGGAGAAACGGTCTCCAACGCGTCACTGAGGAAAAGATGGCTTACCGCAGTCAATGGACGTGACTTAGTGGAATGTAGATAAAAATAAAGGGGATAGGAGTTTGGACTGGGGACTCCCGTAGGGGGATCTGAGAGCACGATCGCGGAAGCATTTTCTTATGCAGATTCCTAGGTATAATAACACCAATGATGAATATGAAATATAAGAATATAAACTTGGAAGCGCGCTTATTTTATATGAGCCACCACACACCCAGAGCATACTCCTCCTAGAAACCCCACCACGTGGGCGTGTCCATGGGTGGGCCTCGGCAAAGCCTCCGGGAACTCCGCGTCCAGTCCCGAAGATGAGAATATGCTAGCCGTGCACCACACGGATAAAACGCGAAGTTCAAGATTATATACACCCAAATGCAGGACAGCCTCTTCAGTGATTAGGCAAGGTTCGGGACCCCAACAATAGGCGGCCCGGAGAAGGCGAGAATAACCGGTTTTTGAACTATACCCTCACCCACGGGGGAAGGAGGGCAATATGGGCACGAGATGGGAACAGAGACAACGGTTCGAAATCTCATACCAGGATTAGCGAGGAAAATTGAGGACGTTCTCAAAAGAGTAACCAGGAATACGTAGGGTAGTACATACAGAGCAAGGAGGAGAAGGAAACAAACTGGGAAAGGGACGGGCAAAATGAATGGTATACACAAAGTACAATATAATGAAAAGAAAAATAATAATAATAATAAGGCTAAAAATAAAAATAACTATAAAAAATATTAAAAATGACAAAACAACAAGAATAGCAAAAATAATAAAAATAATATTATGGGAGAGGAGTAAACAAGAACAAAATAGAACAAAAAGAATGAAAGTGGCTCTTCGCAGACACGGTCTGTGTCCCCTCTCGACGACAACGAGGCCACCTTCGGGAGGGGGAGGAGGATAATAATAATAATAATAATAATAATAATAATAATAATAATAATAATAATAATAATAATAATAATAATAATTATTATAATAATCATAATCATAATATAATAATAATAATAATAATAATAATAATAATAATAATAATAATAATAATAATAATAATAATACTGTAATCCAATAGCAATTAACATACTTAACAACAAGCCTACAACAAAAATTTCAAGCTAGTTTGTAAGAGAAGGTATGAAAATCAAAATAAATATTAAATAATTAATATATTTATTAATCATTCACCTTGCAAAAAAAATAAAATAAAATAACTTATATTCTGCATATCACAGAAACTTCATTATTTACAAAAAAAAACAGTAGTAGTAATAAATACATAAATAAATGATAATAATAATAATAATAATAATAATAATAATAATAATAATAATAATAATAATAATAATAATAATAATAATAATAATAATAATAATAATAATTAATAACTTCGAAATACTTAATTCATGGCAATTTTTTATTATGTATAAAAATGCAAGGTAACAAATAAATGAAATTATAATAAAAAACGGAATAATTCAAATCGCAACAATGAGTAGTAGCTTTGGTACTTATGAGCAACGCCTAATATCACATTTAAAAATATATAATAAAAAGACTGAGAGAGAGAGAGGCAAAAACAGACACTCAATTTTATATAGAATTCATTTTCATTTTGAAACGACTCAAAAAAAAATATTTCTAAGATCATCATCATGAACATACGCACACTTTCCTTCGTACAAAATTACGAGCTCAATTCAGTCTTTAAAAAATTACTTGTTTAAAAAAATAATAATTTTTTGGTACAATAAAATATCTTTATTTAACCTTCGATTAAAATTTTGTATACCGAGGACGCCAAAGCTTGGACATCGGGCTGCGTATCCCTCTTCGCCTCTTCTACAGACGATAACAAATCTGTGCGAACTCTCGACACTAACACTGAACTTCCTGCAAATTACAAGCAAAAAAAATAAATTTTAAGTAAATTAAAAAAAGGTATCTCAAATATTTTATTGTAATTAACTACCATGGCTCAATGGTTGACAAAGGGGAAGGGTTTGTTTGATCCCTAGTCCGGATTCTAGGTAGTAATTATTTAGAGTAATTCTCCCTTTAGAATAGGGCAAGGCCCATGAGGTGCGAGCTTTTTAATAAAATAGATAAATAACCGAGTTTACTAAACATCAAAGTGTAAATCAAAAACCATTTCCACATTTAGTATTAGTTTCCAAAGGTAATATTAATAATGATTACACAGCAACTCGTCCCGAAAATGAAAACCTAAACCATACGAACAGGTAAATAGAGATAGTGAATGTGCTTAGAGATGTTTATGAAAGGAGTAACATAACTTGAAAGGCGAAAGAGTGGTCGTTTGAACATAATTTCACGGTATCAGAATTTCCACAAATCCACAAATCGATAAATATGGTTTGGCGAGGAAAATAAGTTTTAAATTAAAGTTTGAATGGCCTTCGAGGATAAAAAAAAAATGTTATCAAAAATGTGTAAATCAAGGATTGGTAAGATTAGGAAAGCTTGGAGGAAATAGCTAGTTAAGAAGATTGAATTCGGCCGACTTAAAATAGCTTAAGAATAAAAGGAGAACAAAATAAGAAGACACCCTCCACCCAGATACTGTTGTAATGACTGAGGAGGAAAGCCGAGGCTCTTGGGTGATCATGCCTTATCATTTGAAAGGAAGCTTTCAGGACCAGGCACTTAGTTCCGTCTTCAAATAGTTTTAAGTCTTCCTGGAATTCTGCTCTCATGAGTAGACTGTGGAAATCAGGGTCATCTCTGGGTGGAAGAGGTAAGACGGGGGATGGTTTTAAAAACTAATTTGAGACTAAATGTTGAAGTGTGTGAAAAGAAAGAATGTGACAAAAAGGCAAGAAGGGTCGTGTAAGTGTGAATTACGAAAGGAGTAGAGTTGGAATAAGAGTTGGTTTGCTGCTAGAATCGTAAGGAATGTGGGAAATAATAAAAACAATAATAATTAAAAAAATAAATAAATACATGAATAATTATAATAATAATAATTGATCAAATAATCTTGTTTTTGCAGGTGATGAAACGGAAGACAGGACAGAATAATGGATTTACGGAGATGAGCTAAAAGCTCTTGCAATGGAGATTGCAATGAGCTTGTAAGAGTAGCTGTTAGGTAAAATGAATTTTATAATGTAATTTAATATATTCTAAGGAATAAATTATTGTGCCACCAAGGACTCAAAATATTACTCATTTACAGTATGAATTTATACATAATTTCATGTAAAATACATATAAATAACTGCTGAACAAAAGAGAAGATTAGTGCCATAAGAAGAATAAATAAATTGCAAGACTGATTACTATTAAGAAAAGGGGCCACATCTGAAATAACTTTTGTGTGCAAAGACTTTAATTTAACATCACATATACTGTAGGTAATTATAACACACTCATATTATTTATTTCTTAGTTCAACATTACCCTTTTTTAATCAATAATAATAATAATGTTATAATATAATAAAATAATAAATAATAATATAATAATAATAATAATAATAATAATAATAATAATAATATAATAACTGGAATCGAAAAGTAAACTTTAAAAATAATAATAATAGAATATATATATATATATAATATATATTATATATATATATTATATATTATATTATAATATATATATATTATTTATTATAATATATTATTAATTTATATGTTATATATTTCTATTCTATGTTATACTATATTTATATTACATCACTTCTATATATATATATTTTATATTATATATATATTATATCTATTATTTAGTATATATTATATATATATTATATATAATAATATATATATATAATAATATATATATATATATATATTTTATATATATAAGTATTATTTTTATATAATATATATATAGTATATATATATAACAGTAATATATATATTAATATATAATATTAATTAATATATATTTATATATATATATATATATATTAATATATATTAATATTTATATATATATATACTATATTAATATATATATAATTATATATATATTACATATATATATATATATATATAATATATATATTATATAATATATATTTAAATAACTGGAAATCGACAAATTTGATCTTTAAAAATATTATATAATATAATTAATATTATATTATATATAAGATATAATTATTATAATTATTATTATATCATAAATTATATTATATAATATATATATATATTTACTAATTAATTATTATTTTTATAAAGTTAGTTAATAAAATTTACAGTTATTATTATATTAATATATATTTATATATATTATATTAATTATTATAATTAATATATTATTTATATTATTTTTAATTATTATTATATATTAATTATTAATTATTATTATTATTATAATTATTGATTAAATATATAAAGGGTAATGTGAACTTAAGTAAATATTATAATATATTATATATTATAATTATGTAGTGTGGTTATATATTACTCTACAGTTGAACTAATTGCTTTGAGGTGTTAAGAGTGTAAAAGTCTTTGCACCACAAAAGTTATTTCAGAATGTTGGCCCCTTTTTGTGCTCTTAGGATGTAGTAAGAAAGAAGAATTTCCAGATAAACGTAGAGCGAATTGTAAACGTTATTAGAGAGTGGTGTGGTGTGAAGATCATAGGTGTAATTTGAGATGAAGGTGCACTAATAACAGTTATTGTTGTGGAATTATTAGTTTAGGATAATTGATATTATGGTATATGTTGAAACATAACCTTACGTAACACTACAGACCAGCTAAACTTGATACGAATTAGAATTTAGAAAGTTAACAATGCTTATATTTTAGTTTGATTTTTCTGTATACTGCGTGTAGGTAAACCTAAATTAAATAAAGAGGTTTTTAGGATAGTTATAATAAATAATAAAAGATTTAACGTATAATCAGAAATTGTGTAATTTACGAGAATTATTTATTTATTTCGTTTGCTGAAAATTAAAGAAAAGAAAATACTATTTATTTTACTGAGTTATTCCTTGAGTATTTGTATATTATTTTACATAGATTGCTGATATTTTGATAAACTTTAGTTGAGAAATATATTAAGTTGGTTGTAGACATTTTGAAACTTGCCGGTTGACGCCATTTTGAATTAATTGACCGACGCCATCTTGGAAATAACCGACCATCGACTGGGACAGTTAATGATAAAGAAAACATAAACCTTATAACTGACTGAAATAGTCTACATTTGTTTGACATAACATAGGTTAATAATAGACCGTGGACATTAACTTGACAGTTTGAAAGTGTGTATTGGACTTGTATTTAATTAGCATAGATCCAATTGAGACTTTGATATTTTTCAGTTGTCTTACGTTTGAAACTTTATAACTTAGAATTTAGAAATAGACTGGAAGTGACTTTACGCTTTGATGATCCACATTAGTTTCGACTTAGATGTTTTTGAAACGACTTTTTAGTTAACTGTTCTGAATTAACTTTCGACTTCGATATTTTGAAGTAGCTTTTGGTTAATTGTTTTGAATTAGAATTGGACTTTGACATTTTTGGAATTGACTTTATGTTAAATCAACTTGAATTAATTTTCGACTTTGGTAAGTTTTGAAAGGCACTTCATCCTTGAATAAATTAGATGACTATAGTGACTTTGAATTTCAACCGTGATACATTGACTTTGAAGGCAAATTAACTTTGTAAATCAATTATTTTTATTATTATTTATTATTA
>JABUQX010103329.1:5000-10000 GCA_015478945.1 Trachelipus rathkii
GAAAAGGAGAATAAGTCATCATGGTTATGACTTACAAAATGGTACCCTAAACTCAGCCCTCGTCAAACATAGAGAGAGTCTCAATCATCTTATTAACAAAAATAATCACTCGATCATACATAAAAATAGCAATACATTCAAACGAAAATTAATAGAAAGCATGTTGATCTACAATACTAAGCAGCAACATATGAATATAATAGAGGGTGAAATAAAGATTGATCCCATCCTTAATAATATATTGTTAACAGATAAAAAATGGAAAATCATTTTGAAAAATCTCAAAGAAGACAACCAACAAATTCAAACTTTACCCAGTCAATGATCATTCATATATCAAGAAGTTATTGCGTGTGACACCTTGATTGAATAAAGTCCTGAAAGGACAGAAAGGCCTCTCCTTCAAAAGGTTTTTCTCCCCCCCCTATCATTTTGTTGTTTTAACAGTTTTTAATTATTAATGAAATAAAACTCTATTTCTCCTCCATAGGTCTTCCCGGGCTCGGTTATTATTAAAGGATGAAAGCACAAGAGAAGATTTCAACAACAAACTAGTTAGAAAATATGAAGAAATCTCAGGAACTGTGGAACGAGCAGAGGAAGGCTGGAAAGATTTCAGAGAAGGTGTGGAGCAGGTTGCACGAGAGGTGATTGGAACAAAAAAGATAAGTAGTGGAAAAAGGAAAAAGACGGTTTGGTGGAATGAGGAAGTCAAAGACGTAGTAAAAGAAAAAAAACAAGAAATACCGTTTATGGATGAAGACAAGGACAGAGGAAAATAGACAAGCTTATGTTCTGGCGAGAAATCGAGCAGAAGTAGTAAAGAGACGAAACATCGACTTGTCATGGGAAAGGATAGGAGGAGAATTGGAGGATGACATGAGGAGCACTAGGAAGTTGATATATGGAATGGCTAAGAGATTAAGAACAAAAGATGAACCTAACACGAATGTGATATTCAACAAAGAGAGAGAACCAGTAGTGGATAATGAAAAGGTCGAGGAAATATGGAGAGAATATTTTGATGAATTATTAAATGTGGAGGACGACGAGGAATTCATAGAGGAGGAGAACCCACAAATGGAAGACCGAGAACAGGATGACTTGGAACCGATACATGGCGAGGAAGTGAGACAAGCTATAAGAGCCTTAAAGAATGGAAAGAGCCCTGGAATCGATGGATTGAATAATGAAATATTCAAAACAGGAGAAGGTATGGTGGCATGGATGACAGAACTTATAAATTGTATATGGAGGGAGGAGAACATACCGTCAGATTGGAGAAAAGCAGTGATATGCCCAATACATAAAAAAAGGAGATAGAAGAGAGTGTCAGAATTACAGAGGAATAGTGCTGCTATTGAGCGCATATAAAATATACGAGAGGATAATAGAGAAAAGACTCCGGAGAGAATTAGAGGGAAAGATCGAGAGTGACACATGGATTCAGGCAAATAGAAGAATAATTGACTTGATATTCTCTTTAAAAATGATAGTGGATAAAGAACATAGAATGGAAGATAGCATATATATCGTAATTTTATAGATCTAGTGACAAGCCTTTTGATAGAAGGGTACAAAGAGAGAGATTGCTGATAGTGATTTAGGAATCCTGCGTATTGAAAAATGAAATAAGAAGTGATAAGGAAAAAGATAATATGTATGAAACCACTGAACATGTGAGAAGGAAATGGTATAGGGAAGATAACTCGGATTAAAACAATCAAGCCACAACAACTGAGTAAAGGCAGGCAGTGATGGCTGTCCCCTTAATTTTTGTTTTATATCTGGACGTAACTGAATTGAAGAGGATATGTGTGAGAGAGGATCAGGGAATACACCTTTTTGTATATCGTGGACACGCGGCTGTGGTGACAATAGGAACAGCATGAACTGCAAGGCTGCCTGTGAATTCTGGAATGAAGTTAATGATGAGGTGGAGATTGAAAATAAACAAGGGAGAAACGGAGATAATTGCGAATCAAAGACAGGGAGAACAGCGGAGATATGGATAGTAGGATATATAGTTTGAAACAGGTAGTAAATCAGATATCTAGAAGTGATATTTGATGAGAAAGGTTGAATAGATGCAGAATTGAAGAAAAGAATAACGAAATACTCAAGGAATGTGGGGAATTATTGTACCCGTTAATGACGCAGAGAGGAGTGTCAGTACAGGTAAAAGCGACAATATATAAAACCATCCTACGACCAAATATTAACTAATCGGTCGATGTTGGGTAAACTTAATACGACTACATGATTAGTAATAATGGAAGCTGCGGAAATGCGAGTGTTGAGATTAATAAGAAAGGAGTAACGTTAAGAGACAGAGTATGAGTGAAGGCAATAGAGAAAGAGCTAGGGAGTCCGCCAAATATTGAAATGTAATTAAGAAAAACCAGCTGAGGTGATTTGGACAGTGCGGAGACATGGAGGATCTGGAGATACAATCGAAGATTACTTAATTGGGAACCTGTGGGAGCGAGACAGTGGAAGACCGAAAAAGATGGGAAGGATGCTGGGAAGAGGCGATTGTGGCGGGGGAGAAAACGATGGAGATGTGGAAAGATTAGCAACTAATCCGAAGAGCTCGGATGCCTGGAGGGATTTCTGGAGGAGCAACACTTGACAGGTTCTACCTAACAGGATGCGATAGTGAGAAAGGTGAGAAAAAGATATATATATATATAGTATATATATATTATATATATATATATATATATATATATATATATATATATATATATATATATATAGTATATATATAAGTATATATATATATAATATATATATATAATTATATATAATATATATATATAAATATATATACTTACATGGTGCCACCACTCATGGGCAGGGCCCTTTTCTAGGATGCGGCAAAATAAAAAAATAAAAAAACGAAAGTAAAAAAAAGACCCACCCAAACTCTTGCTAACGTAATTCCCTAAGGTGGCCGCAGCCGTGGGCCCTATAAGAGAGGAAAGCATTGAATACGACAGGAAAAACAGAATGAAGGTAAGGAGTCCCGCAAAACAGAAGTGGCTGAAAAAGGAAGACACGCAACGAACGAGCCTTGAGTTCCAATATTCACACATATCATGTGAAAAGCAGGCACTCTTTTTACGACGATGCGACGCACTGGTGAAGGAATGCGAGAGGTCAATTCCCTCGAGCACCTGTCGTTGAAATACCTATAGAAAAGAGATAGTGTGATAACGCCACGTCGCAGAGAAAGAGGGTCAAGGGAGTCAGAATAGGGACAGTTTATAAGTCTCTTAGCCTTAGCCTCAACCCTGTCCAAAAGAAGGCGTGGCACGGATACACCCCCAGATGTGAGATCAGCAGCTCTAAACATGGTCGATTAAGACCCTATATAACTGGAGTAACTGAGAAGAAGAAAAATATTCACGTTATCTGAACAGAATTCCCAGCTTATTTGAGGCCGACTTAACAACCGAAGTGATATGGGGTCTCCAAGACAATTCGCTATTTATGTCCAGCCCAAGAATGTTTATGTTGTTAACAGGGTGAGACGTTAGAACCGAAAGGAGATAGCAATGTTTGAGTGTTTTTGAAGGGAGATGGGAGAAGTTGAGTTTCTAAGAGTTGAACATTCACAAGATTGAAGTTACCCCACTCAAAAATACTGCCAGTTCGGCAAGAATTAATCTGAAAGCGATAGACCCGAGAGGGGAAACTCTAGATGCAAAAGAGTGGTCAGATTTGAAATGAGTGAAGAATGAAGAGTTGACTCATCTGTATAAGAGTGAACAAAGTTAGAAGGCAAGCCAAGAATATTGTTGGAAAAAGGTAAGAATAAAGTTGGAGAGAGAACAGAACCTGAAGGAATATATAGATTATATATATTAATATATATTATATATATTATATATAATATATATATATAGTATTATATAATATATAACTAATATATATATATAATATATATATATATATATAGTCAAATATAAAATAATTACATAAATATAATTGCATTTTCATTTATCATTAATTATGATTTATAGTTCGAAACCCCCTAATAAATATATAGTTTTGAATAGATGTAATTAATTATATAAAAAATATTCAAAATTTAAATAATTTAAAAGATATTTGTACCTCTTTTTAATATAAAATTAACTTTCATTTCTTTTATTTGCTCAACATTGCGAAACTATGAAAAATATATTCTTATTAAAAATTTTATATAACGTTTTTGAAAAAGTTAGAAATAAAATTATATTTCGTATTTAAAGGAAATTCAAAATTAATATAATAATAGAAATAATAATAATAATATAATAATAATAATAATAATAATAATAATAAATAATATAATATAATAATAATAATAATAATAATAATAATACATATAATATATAATAATATTATTAATACTAATTATTATAATAATTAATAATAATAATGAATAATAATATTATATTATTATTAAATTATTATTAATTATTATTATTATTATTATTATTATTTATTATTATTTTATTATTATAATTAATTATTATTATTATTAATTATTATAATTATTTATTAATTATTTTATTATTATCGAGGTGTCGAGATTTAACCAACGGAACGGAGAAGATCGATCGAGCGGCGGGCTGAATGGAGATTTTGAGAAAAAATTTTCTTTACGGCGATAGCGCGGAGGAACTCATTTTTAAACTAATAATAGCTGCGGACGGACGAACGGACGGCTGGTGAACGAATGATAGCGATGATGTTATCGGATGAGGAGGCGACGTCCCAGAGTTCTTCGATCGAATATATTTTTATCTTCTATATGTTTTTACTATTAATTTTAAACACCTATTTTCACGGACCCGCTTCGTTTTATTTTGCTCTTTTTTTAAAAAAAAACAAATAGATTTAATCCGATTTTTCGTTTATAGTTTTATTTTCCCCCTCTTTTGGTTTACTACTGCTACTACTATTATTATCGCTATTACTATCCTTTTGAACGCCGATAAGATTTTCGT
>JABUQX010103329.1:17500-21496 GCA_015478945.1 Trachelipus rathkii
TAAAAATTCTTTATCAAATCTCGACAAAAATATCCACGCAACATCCGCAGGGCAAAGCGCGATGCGGATGAGGATCTTTAATATGTGCGGATGAGGATGCGGATGCGGATGTTACCTGCATCCTAATATATATATATATATATATATATATATATATATATATATATATATATATATATATATATATATATATATATATATATATATATATATATATATATATATAATTCAACATATAACTATATATATATATATATATATATATATATATATATATTTATATAACCTACTTAGTCATGTGAACCTGCTCGAATGAAAGAGATTTCTTTTCTGTTTGATTTTTCAAAAGTTGTCAGACTGAAAACTTTTCATCCTCAATTTTGAAACCGGTTTTGAGGACCATAAACTCCTCAAATAGAGCAGTTTTCTTGGTGTGTAACAGTAGGATTTAAGCATTAATTGAGTTTCTTATATTAGTGAATTAAAAATTATTAACTTCGTCTTTCCCAAGCAAATGGAATCTTAAAATTTTGAAAAAGAAATCCAAAATATTCTCTCATGCTATTCTTCCTTCTTTGGAGATGAATTTGCAGTTTTGCCCCATGGAAGTATTTTGCTAGCAATTTTTTCCTTCATAGTGTATGGAAAGGGAGCCTCTTTGCGTGAATTGCATCTGAATGGAGAACATAAAGAATAGGAGGAAATATGTGCGAGAAATTGAAAGATAGTGCGGGATAGAGAAGAAACAGACGAAAAAAAAATATATTTTTAGATAACTGATAAATTAAAGTATATTTTCTAATTCAGATTCAGTATTTAAAATATCAAGGTTAAACAATAACTTTAAATTTGGCATAGAATACCCCTTATATATAAAATTGTATCAAAGGTCTTAAAGTAGTAATTTTTTACGACAAAATTTACGAAAAATTTGCGTGAAGATATTTGATTACTTTAACCAATGCAATGGAGCCTATAAAAGTAATTTGGGCCTCTATTTCTTCTCAACTATTTCTTTCCCTCTCAAACCATGCATCATACATGATGATATTGAGACACGAACTATGTTATTAAAATACAAATACAGAATACAATTTTATACAAGATTGTGTGAAAAATTGTTGGCCGAATCTGAAGTGAAAGGATAAAAAAATATGTCCGAAATAATAAAAAAAAAAACCCACAGAAACTGTAAAAAACTTTGAAAACTACTTGCAGACAGATATTTTCTTATCTAAGTTCGATGGAAAATGAAGAAAAGGCTTCTTGATCTAAGACTACTTAAATTCTAAACATCTCGAAACTGAGAAGAGACTGACTTATTAGGCAAAGGATATAGGAAAAAACAGAGGCATCAAGGCAAAAATAATCGAGATAGTAGATAAAAGAAGTAATTTTTTAACTTAAATTACTTTACAATATTAAAATCAAAACTGATACTATACTATTATACTATAATATATATAGTATATCATATTATAATATATACTATATATAATATATTATAGATATATATATATTTATATACAACTATATATATATATATAATATATATATATATATATGGACAAGTTAGTAACCGCCCACGGAAAGGACGGGAGCTCGGATCAAAAATAATTTTTCACAGGTAGCATCTGATACATAAATAGATCTCTAGCGCGAGAAATCGATTGTTTTTTTTTACTTGTTCTGGGGCCGAATTACGTTAGGTCTAGTTAAGGTTAGGTTAAAGTTAGGTTAGGTTAGTTTAGGTAGGTTAGGTTAGGTTAGGTTAGGTTTAGTTAGGTAGGTTAGGTTAGCGTTAGGTCGGGAAAACAAACAAATTTCATTTCGCCCCTAAACATCTTTTATGTATCATTGAGAGGCGCGTACTTGGAAAAATTTGTTTTCCTCAATCCGGCCTCGCCCCGTCTCCTCTTCGGCGTGTGGGCCTCGGCCGTTGCGGTTAAGTAACTTTTACTATATATAGTATATATATATATATTATTATATATATATATATATATACTATATATAGTATATATAGATAATATATATACTACTTAACTATATTATATTATATTACATCATATTATATATATATCCACAGACAAGACCGCTGGCCAGAAACTTTGATCACTTATGATCATGCGCGTAAGATAATGTTTGAGGCAGGCCAGTTCCAATTATGATGGATTAATATCCAAAACAGAATATAGAAGAAAAAACAAAAACGTTGAGCAATATTCTCAGTCATGAAATCGTGTAATAATGATATAATATATATATATATATAGTTATATATATAAATATATAGTATAGTATATATAGATTCATACTAGTATATATACTTCTAATTATCATATACGTACCGTAGTATATATATATATATTGATATATATATATATATACCTACTCTATATATACATATATCTCTATATTATGTTTTATATTACATAGTATAACATATCGTACTATATATATATATAGTATATAGTTATATATATATATTTATAGTATATATATATAGATACTATAAGTATATATATATATATATACTCTATATATATATAAATAGTGATTAAATATAGTAAAATGGTTTATAATTTTTTATTTGGAGTAAAGTTATACAGAATTTGTTTTCGGGGCGCCAAACAAAAATCGTGTCTTTATGTAATATCTATAGTATATATATATATATATCATTATATATATAGTATATATATATATATATACTATATATATATATATATATATATTTAGTATATATATATATAATACGATTATTATATATATATATATTAAATATATATATATATAATATATATTATAATATATATATATATATAGTATATAATATTATATATATATATAGATATATATATAGTATATATATATATATACTATATATATATGAATTGTGGAAGGACAAAATATTAAATTCCTAAGAAAAAATGGAAAGAATTTATATGAAGTTACTAAAATCATCTTACCCAAAATTTTAGAGAAGTTAAGTGCCTGACATGAGAGTGAGAGAAGTCTGAGATAACATCTTCAATTTATATTTCAATATTTCGATGTATGTTGAGGAGGGCAAGTCCCAATAAGTCTTTCCAGCTCCAATAGTATTTCTCAAGTAGATTGTCAGAAAGTCCTTAATGTGAAGCTTCTTTCTACTATGAACGCATTAAAGGGTAAATCTGCAGGTATTGTTGAAATCAGTGGAAAATATTTGCGAAATTAAGCTTTATTGCTATAAACTTCTCTTTGTGCGGTTCTTTGGGCGACCTGTGCTGGTGCCCTGCTGATGCCATTCAACTTCCATAAATCCCTTGTGCTCTTTAACTAATTTCATTGTGGGCTTTGTCGAGAGTCTTCTTGGTAAAATGATTACATCAATATTGTTTAGTCGTTCTCATATGGCCACATTACACCCGTTCAGACTACTGACAAAGTTGCAGGGAAAATTTAAAAAACCTCTCTGCTAATGCCGATATTACTGTCATTCAACAAACCTTTATAAAGACGGTGTAATGCGAATCTAAATAAAAAGGGGGTCTTTTCTGCTGTGCGGGGGTCGGAACGTAGAAATGTGGTCTGTATCGGTTTTGGAATTTTGTTAATTCTTGGTCGTTGTGGGCTGGTACAGCAATTTCCCAAAATACAAGTTCAGATTCTAGATGCGCTATTCACATTCTTCAAAAATCAGCCTAAAAATTCTAATGTTCTCAAATTTTTATGTCGTCCTGGGTGGTTTTTCAAGGTTTATTACCGCTAACTACATTCATCTGGTTCTGAAAATCAGCTTAGTGATCACCCCCGATCCGAGATCTATAATAGCAAAAATATAAGAACATTTCGCACTTATATTTATTAACGGATATGTTACCGTAAAAATTTTTTGAGCTGTCTAGAAAATGTCCGGGGGCCATGGCCCCTGGCCCCCCCCCCCCTGCCCCCCTAAATACGCCACTGTAACTATATAGTATATATAATATACGTAGTAGTACTCTCTTT
>JABUQX010103331.1:0-13965 GCA_015478945.1 Trachelipus rathkii
CAAATAGCATACTAATTTACGTACTACCTATATAATCACTATAGGTACTTTAGTTTATGGGTATACATAACCTATATCTTATTGATTATTATAGTAACTATATAGTGATTTTAACTGTCTTAATTTAAAGGATATAGTACTAGTAATATGTTTAATACTATAGTATTTTTATAATATATAATAATATATACATGAATATGTAACCCTTCACATACTACAGTTGTTGTAAGCTTAATAAATTATTATAATAATGACTATTTATTATATTGTTTTTGTAAGTATATATATTATATATATATATATATATAATTTATTATATACTATATTATATATATATATATATTATAATAGTATATATAATATATAGTTATATATATACTATATATATATACATATAATATTATATTATAATAATAATATATATAGTAAGTTATATATATTATATATAATAAGTATTATAATTATATATATATTTATATATACAGCCGTGCTGTGTGTGTGTGTGTGGTGTGATGTGTGGTGTGTGTGAGTGTGTGTGGTGTGTGTGTGTGTGTGTGGTGTGTGTTTGAGTGCATGTATAGTTTATACTCTCTAGATGTTTAAGAACTATGTTAGTTATAAAATATGCATACTAGTAATAGTGTAGGGGCATGCGCCATAGGCAAAGCAGTATTGAATATCAATTTATATAATTGATTATTATTATTATTATTATTTATAATTATTGATTATTATTATTATTTTATTATTATTATTGAATTATTATTATTATTAATATATTGATTAAATTATTATTATTTATTGATTATTTACTATTATTCATATATATTATTATTATTATTTATTATTATTATTATTTATTATTAATTATTATTATTATTATTAATTATTAATTATTATTATATTATTACTTCCATTATTTTATTATTATTATATTATTATTTTGTTTAACGGGTAGCGTGACGGCAGCAGTTTGAATCATATATATATATATATCTATAATATTAATATATAGTAATATTAATTATATTATATTTATATATATATATATAGATATATTTAGTATCTATATATATATTATATATACAAATGTAGCAACGGTATGAAAAAAATGTTCACCTTCCTGTTTTTGCAATAAAATAGCACGCCTTTTCTGATTTCAATAAACTCACGAGTCAATAAGATGTCCGTCAGCACCGATAGCCTATATTATAATATATTATATATATATATATTATTATAGTATATTATATATATATATATATATTTTATATATATATATATATATTTCATATATAGTATATTATATATATATAATATATTATATATATATATATATATATAGTAGTATTTATATAGTAATATATAATATATATATTATATTATATGATATATATAATATATATGTATATAGTATATACTATTATATATTATACTATTATTATATATATATAATATACTATAGTATATATATATATATATATATATATATATTATATATATATATATATATATATATATATATATATAATATATATATATATATATATATGGTGAAGTTGTAAAATAGTAACGAAAAATTGGATGACTTTTGAAAGTACTTTATTTAAAGTAAGTTAGATAAATTGGTATTAAATATGAAATCTTGGGTAAGCAAATTTATAAAAATTTCATAAAAAAACATAAATTTAAGACACCATTAATCTGTATTTTTATCTTACGTCTGGCAAGGTTCTTGTCGTGCTTTGAATGTAGTGTTAGGAATTTGTCTATCGTGAAGGAGAGTAATATTTATTAAGTAGAATGTGTTTGTCCTAGTTTGAAGTATCAGAAAAAAAATGTTATTAGACAGTATTTATAAGAATTGTGTTAATGAGACTCAATTATTAGTTTTTTTTACAATATTTCAATTGCATTAAGTGCGAGAAATTCCTCTTGCAGGAATACTGAAAAGGAAACTTTGTCATAACAGAATGGATATAAGATTTTTAATGATATATGATTTTACAGACATTTAACTTTAATATTCGTTAAATATTCGGTCTGACCCAGAAACTGGGTCATCTCAAGTGCGCGTTGTTTACATCGACTGTAAAATAGAAAGAAAATTTGTATTCACTGATCTAACTACCGTAACGTAAGTCAAACGTAACGTAAGCGTAACTAGCGTACCTATACCGAACTAACCTAACGCTAGGGCAACGTCTAACGTATCCAAACCTACCGTAAAGTAATAAAAATGATAGAATACACCATACCGGATAAAAAAATATATATTTATATAATATATACTATTATATATATATATATTATATATATATATAATATATATAATATATTATATATATATATTATATATATATATATATATAATATGTTATTATATAATATATTATATTTATAGTTTCACATTAAATATATAATTGATTTTCAGTTTCTCATTAAAAAACAATGAAAACAGGGGGGGGGGTGATATTTGTTGGCCATGAAATGTAAGCTATTATCCGTACAGTTATTTCATGAGTCTGACATATCAATTTTTCTATTGAAATATAAGTATTTAAATTTTTTTTTAATAAAATACTATGAATTTTAAGGTTAAAACAAAAGCTTTTATGAACTTTTAATCTAATAAAGGTTCTTTGAAAAATCTATACTTTTTTCGGCACTATTAATTCAACTTAAGCCTATATATTATTATATAATTATCTATATATATATATATATATAATATATTATATATATATATATATATATATATGTATATATAATAATATTATATATATATATATATTATACTATATATATATATATATGTTGTGTGTGTGTGTGAAAAAGCCAGTTTGGCCTTCATTATAGCTATGTATACCTGCTATATACACCTGTAACACTACTCCAGAAGGTTTCCCTGTTATCGCCGAAATTTTAACTATATTTTTATTGTAATAAGATTTGTCGTTAACGGTTCTTTTTTGTGTGGCACTTTCAAATAACGTTTGTAATGGGTAATGCCGCGGAAGGTTGAATCGCAAAGGGGAGTGCGAGAACGGGGATTTTCAGGAGGGACAGTGTTTGTTTCCGCCTAGTACCAAGAAGAGGGGTGTTTGTTAAAGACTGTGCACTGTCAAACGCGGAAACATTAGGTTTAAACTGAATAATTTGTTGTGTAACTTTTTGAATTCTTGTTATCACGTGAATCGAGTAAGAAAGGGTTATAAAGTGGTCATACATGATAATTACTCATTAACTATTATCTATTGGAAGCAGACTATGTTACTAATTGCTTGATATGAATATTCATCGGTTTTTTAGCTATTGGACACTGTTTATGGCGCCATTTAATTAATTAGCCCTTAAAAATAAAGATAAGAAGTACCTCTGCTTTTTTTTTGCCTGTCCTACTATCATAAGTTTGCTAACAACAGAAATGGCGACCCGCAGAGTGCCAACGAAAAACAAACATCTAATTACAAACGTAGCAGTGAAAAAACAAACACAATATCAATAATAATAAATATCTAATAAACATTGAAGTGAAAAAGTGCTGTCAAAACGACAAAAAAAAAAAAAAAAAAAAAAAAAAAAAAAAAAAAAAAAAACTGTTTCAAATCCCTAAAGAATAGTGGTTAATTTTTATAGCAACCCTGTCGCTATAGCAATAAAATTTTCCTCGCTTAATAAAACAAGAAAATATTAATGCCTAATCCACGAGAAGAAAAAAGAACCGCTAAAATGCGCAAAAAAGAAAGTCCCGCCAAGTAAACCAGAGAACACATGGCTATTGTTCTCCGTATCGAACAGTGAGGCCCGCATCACACTCCCCAGAAAGGTCCTCGACGCGAAGGGGTAGATGAAGAAAATGACTAGTCGTAGTATGAAACAGTCTGAGTAGCGAAGATCAAGAAGACGCACGGAGCGACTAAACGATTGAGAAGTCATCTTTCCCCCAATAAAGGGAGGAAGAGTCTCCCCTCAACGCCATCCGCAACTTCAACGAATTTGGTGCTCTACGAGTGGATCGGCAGACAACTATGATTTATTAACGGCTTAATGCCATTCCGGAACCGGAGAGAGGGAGACGTCAGACTGGTCTGGCTTCAAACATTTACCAAGCAATTACAAATTCGTTAAACTCCCCTTGAAAGACGTAGATCAAGACATGACTGCGTTGCAGTATGAAACGAGCCTGAGAGCCGAAGATAAGAAGACCAGCGGAGCGACCCTAACGATTAGAGAAGTCATCTTTCAGCCCACTCTTCTTAGCGGAGAAAGAAAGGAGGAAGAGTCTCCCCTCACGCCGCATCCCCACTTCAACGAATTTGATGCTCTAGAGAGTGGATCCGGCAGACAACTATGATTTTTAACCTTAATGACATTCCCGAACCGAGAGAGGGAGAGTCAGACTGTTGGCTTCAAAATTACCAAGCAAAATTACCAATTCGTTAAAACTCCCCTTGAAAGACGATTGTTACACTAAATTGGTGAAAGTGATAGAGAAACTCTATGCACCATCCCTCAGAACACAAATAGAAGAGGTTTTCCAATCTAGAATGAGGGAGGGGGAGCTTCTCTCCGACTATATAATTAGGATAAAAGAGATGCTCGGGCTATCTAACTTCGATTCAATAACGGATAGCGATGCTAAGTTTATTAGAGAACTCTTCCTATTAACGATTGCAGCTCACAACTGCATATCTCTCATTGACGACGAAAAAACACATGATTTCGATGAATGGTAGAACTCGCGATGACAGTTGTTGTAATAAAATTTTTTCCTCCGAACGGCGCTTACCAATCCCCCCGGGGGGGGGAACCAAGTGGCAACCTTTAAATGCCGTCCGGCCAGCAGAAGAGAGGGTCACAAAGCCTAACAGAGTGTCCTCCGCTCAAGAGAGAGAAATAAGTCGGTTAATAATATCACATGAAAAGTCGGCGGAAGAGATGAGGTCACTCGCTAAAAGCGTAATGGAACTAGCAAAAACGCTGTGCAGATTCATAACAGATTCGGCGCATCACATCCAAATAGCAAAATTCAAGAGGAAGAAACTTCAACCGATCAGCATATGACAACGTTGAGGCTGGGCCAAGTACCGAAGGAATTTGTAGGTTTTACAAACGATTTTTACATAAGGCGTTCAAATGTGAAGGTCCATATTGTGCAATGTATCCTTTGATCTCACAAACCACGGCGACTCCCCCACCTCCACAACAGAATTCCAACCCTCCAAATCAGGGAAACTCAAAAACTGGCCTGTGACTCGACTCCCAGGCCAAAGGGGGGTGAATATGCGGGGAAATGGAGTATTTGTAAGTAGAAATTTTTGTAAACACTCAGCCAGCGACTTTTATATGAATATATCAAATTTTGGGCGGGGAAATGTTGATTTTAATTATAGGGGTGATTTTGGTAGAAATATTTTTTTTAGTGGTCATTATAATAATAATCATAATAGTTACTATAATAGTAGGAGACGTTATTATAATGAAAATCATAATAACGGTAGAAATGATAGCTATAATTATAATTAAAACGATGGAAATTATAACAATTATGATAGGAGCATCTATTACGATAATAATCACAATGGTAATGAAAATAATAATTGTAACAATAATAATTATAATAATAATGCACATACTGGTTATAAAATGCCATAATATATCTTTATATGCTAATTATAATAGCTATAATAATAATAGATATTTTAGTAATAATGGTAATTATGATAATCGTGGGTATAACGGAAATTATATTAATAGATATAAATGGAATAGGGATATAACTTGTAAAAATAATCACAGACTGGAGGGAAATATTAATAATGAATCTGAAAAACGAAAAGTCTTAATACAGGTTGTAATTCAAAATGGCAGGGAAAAGGGAATTCTAGTGACGTCACGCTCCCAGCAGGGGACGACTCATTCTGCCGTTCTAGTCGCTGAGTCAACAGAGGTAGATTCATCATTAACTCTTAATTGTAACTCACTGCATGATGAGATTGATAACAATGATAACAATAATAATAATAATGATTGTATAACTAGAAATGATAGCCACAGTGATGGCGATAACGGTTGTGTAAATTCTTATAATTATATTGAAAATTGTAGCACTGTGACTCTTGAAGCGGAGAGCATGCAATCTTATGAGTCGCTGTCTCCCCCAACGGAGTCAACCTGCTCCCTCACTCCAGTCACTGAGGAGGAGGCGGGAGTAGATGCGATTCAGACTTGTGACTCCATACTTGTTAATAAAATTAATGATAAAAATGAATTTGTTAATGATAAAGGGGCGAAACCCCCTTCCTGGAAGTAAATTGTGTTAGCTTTAGGGATGAAGGAAATTTTCCTCCTTCCGATAAGGTTCTGGGTTCATTAAATTTAAGAAATATTGCATGTGATTTATCTGGTAATACTGGGATGGAAGTATCTGGCAACTCAACTGAAGTTGTTGCAACAGTTAAAGGGATGACTTCAGACAAATTATATTAACAAAGAATCCTATTTATTAGACTCTGGGAGTTGCCTCGACCTGGTAAGGGCATCTGAATTAGATAGGAAGGGTGCCATTATTGGCACTGCCAGGACTGCAAATGGAGGCAGTATAGATATTTATAATAAAAGGGTGATTAAAATTGACTTGGGGCTAGGGAGGGTTTATGACGTGCATGCCTACACAGCTGACATTAAATTTAACGTTCTTGGCATGCCTTTTCTCAAAAATTACGGTTTCACCATCGACTTTAAGTGCCACTATTTATTAGACCCAAAGACAGCGCACAGTATTTCTCTCAGTAATGAGGCTTTTGACTTTTCTAAGCATATAAGAAACTCTATCTTTCCACTAACCGCTGTTTCTATAAATATACCCCTTTGCGAACATGAAGTAGTTAACAATTTAATGCAGAAATACCAAATCTTATTCTTAAATCCTTATGAAGCACCTAATTTAAATTTAAAAAATGAACAGCTCAATAGATGGCGTTTTATCTGTGCAAAGTATAGGAAAAAGAGGGGCGTGGTTTATTTTGACAGCTGTGGAAATAACTTTGCTACACCTTCACAACTTGGTAGTAACGATACTGTGGGGGAGGGGGAGGGGGGAAAATTGTACTATTGAGAGGGGGAGGGGAGAGAGGAGTGCCCTTTAGGAAGAAAAACTGTGCGAATTGGCGGAGAATTATCCGTATCATGTTGAATGTCAGTCGGCGACACCAATACCAATTGAAGAGTAGAGGCATAGCCCTGCACATCTTTTTGAGAGAGCAAGGGAGGAAATCAATGTTATTAGAATCAGGGGTCATTTCGCGGGGGAAGTCCGATTGGCAATTTCTGGCCAGCTTCTTCCCAAAATCGGATGACAGGGTACGTTTGGTCGTGATCTGGGGCGTCTGTTTGACCAAAAAGATCTACCTCTGAACAATTTACTTCTGCTAAGATTAAGGATATCATCTTGCAATTGCAACATTGCAAATTGCTAACGAAACTTGATCTTAGGCAAGCCTACTATAACGTACCTATCAGTGAGGAAACAAGGAAATATTTCACTATTACTTGCCCTTTCGGTAACTATAGTTTCAACTATTTAATACAGGGACACAAATGCTCATCTAGTGCCTTCCAGCGCCTCATGTCAATTTTGCTTGGAGATTTAAGGAATGTTTTTGTATACTTAGATGACATACTAATAACTAGTTCTACTCTTGAAGAACATGTTGCAACATTGGAGAAGGTTTTGGAAAGATTAAAGTATATGAAGATTTATATGAACCCCAAGAAATGTTTGCTGGCCGTCAGAGAGATAGACTTCTTAGGTTTCAACATTAGCGAGAAGGGAGTTCGACCTAGCCAGGAAAAGATCGATGCAATAGTGAATGTTGCAAAACCAACAACTATTAAACAACTTAGGGCATTTCTCGGTCTATATGGTATAACTTCAGCCGAATTAACATAGCCGGGACTGCCCAAATACTTCAACCTTTGACAAAATTGTTGAAAGGCAAACCCGCTTCCATGAAGAAGATTTCCTGGGGGGTGGAGACTGAGCGAGCATTCAGGGAAGCAAAAGCGGCGATGGTAAACGCCACCTTGTTATCTTTTCCTGATGAAAAAACTGAGTTGCTATTGTACACAAAGGTAAGCAAGCTCACGATAGCCAGTGCTCTAATGGGAGAAAAAAGTGATCAGACGAAAGTCTTCGCACTTTACAGTACCATACTGACTGAGGTGGAGGTGGCACTACCACAGTTGGTTAAAGAGCTGCTATGCGTCAACAACAGTTTGCAAAAAATATGCTTATTTAATTGCCAATAGGAGAGTCAAGATCTGTACCAGCAATAGCGGATTAATCACAACCTATACAAAAAAGAGTGCCACGAAAGTGCATAATATTCGGGAGATGAATTTACTGAATTCTATTGCAAATTTTGACGTTGAATTTAAATTGGTCTCTAAAACCAAAAATAAATTAGCAATAATTTTGACAGAATTGGCTAACGAAAGAGATAAAATCATGGAAGCTAAAGAATTTCAATTGCAAATAGCTTGTTTAGAAAATGGAGAGTGGGCGTGTCTCTTCTCCGAATGAAATAATCATGGAAATAGGGTTGCAATTGGGGGAGGAGCTTGATGACTTAAATTCTCTGAATTCCATAGGAAAGGAGTTGTCCTTTAAATTGGACTGCAAAGGAACGGGACTTACTGGCATACTATAATAATAATAATAATAATAATAATAATAATAATAATAATAATAATAATAGTGGCAATAATAATAGTAACGAGACTGATAATAACAATGGCTTTGATAATTTCGTAATAAATACGATAATGTACAGTAAAAAAGGGTTAAGCGAGATAATGGAAAAGATCCGAGAGGGCATAGACTTCAGGGAAATAGCTGTGGAACAAGAGACTGATGGTTATATAAAGGACTTGATAAAAGGAACGGAAACTAGCGGATTGAAAGCCTGTTACAGGGAGTTCATCCATCGGGACAAGGAACTGTCTGCGGTCAAAATTTCTACAGGCACTTCTAGGACCTTAATACTGGATAATCTGGTGGATGATGTCATAGAAAAAATACATAATACAAATCATTTGGGAATTAAAAGGACTTTGACTGTCTAAGGGCGGATTTCGTCTTCAGATTTATGCATTGTAGAGTAAAGAAATTCATACAGAGTTGTGATGTCTGTCAGAAAAACAAGAGCGTTAGGAAGATATCTCCAGAATTTAGTAGATTTAAGGGAGTTTCGGAGAAGTTCAACACGCTTCATGTGGACTTGTTAAAACTACCGTATAGTATGGGTTTCAATTATCTGCTTGTTTTTATCGACAGATTTAGTAAATATCCCTTCGCCTAACCTCTTAGGCAGCCGACGGTCGACTCAGTATTAAATGTATTAGTAAGCGAGATTTTTCCATTCTGTGGTTCAATAAAAAGACTCATCCCGGTTGGGGGAGCCAATTCACTGCTAAACTGTTTAATGACGTGTGTAATCTACTTAACATCGATAATATCGTGACAACGGCAAACTCACCAAACGTGAACGGCCTAGTGGATAAGTTAAATCAGGCACTCATAGTGACACTTGAGATTAGGGTTGGCAGAGCACCAGTATTTTGGGCACCGGCACCGCACCGCACCAGCTGTAGCAGCACCAGCACCGCACCGCACCACGAGTTTTTGAACTTGGGCGCACCGCCCGATTCCAATAGTTTTGGCGCCCGCACCGCACAATAAGTTGCGCACCACACGCACCGGCACCGTAAACACCGCACTTTCTTACTATAGCACTGTGGACGTCAAACTGTAGTGTTGGCTAAGGAATTAAGAAGGAATAACAAAGAATTCGATATTTTTATCACTCATTTATTTACTTCTTATCAACATATAATTATTTCCATATATATATATATATATATATATTATATATATATATATATATATATAATATATATATATATATATATTATATAATATATATATATAAATATAAATATATATATTATATATATATATATATATATATATATATATATATATATATATATATATATATATATATATATATAATATATATATATATATATATATAGTATATATATATATATATATATATATATATATATATATAAATTTTCACTCTATATATTTTATGTGTATATATTTATTAATATTTTTCTATATATATATAATATATATATATATATATATATATATATATATATATAATATATATTATATATAATATATATATATAATATTATATATCCTGTAGATATTTTAGATACTTAAGTAATTTTTACCATATATATATATATATATATATATATAAATATATATATATATATATATATATATATAATATATATATATATATATATATATATATATATATATATTAACCGTATATATATATATATAATATATATATATTATATTATTATATATATATATATATATATATACTAACTATTATATATATATATATATTATATATATATATATATATATATATTTATATATATTAATACTTGAGTTAGACTTGATAGAGTATTTCAGTTATTAAAGAATTTTAGAATTTGTATTTGTGATATCAATTTTTAAACTTTTCGAATTAGTCTTGTTCTTCGTATCGGTTTATTTAAGATCGCCGGCTTTTTGAAGAATAGTCCTTTCATTTTCAACTGAGTTGCTGATAGAAGAAACTTATAGCTACTTTACTAAGTATTGGGAACAAAGCCTCCTTTTCTTTCCAAAATGTTAAAATGTCGAAATCAATTGTTCTTTATAGTTTTGTCCTTTTGATAATATTTCTTAATTGTAAAGTTCGAGTTTATTATATATAGATGAATCTACAGATGATTCACTATCGCAGTCACTTTCGCTAGACTTTGTAAGTAAATTGTCAAACATTGATATAGGAGATGTCTTTGAAATATTTATATGTCATGGCTCAAAGTTTTCGAAGAAAATGGTCTTAGATCTCGCTTTCGTAGTTTAGTTGGTGATTCTACAGTATCGTCCGGTTCCGGGATTTTCCTATTTTCCTTTAAAAAAGTTTCTATACATATATATATAATTCCCAAGTCAGAATCAGAAAATAGTTTTTTCTTAAATTTTGGGTCCAAATATGTTGACATAAGACAAATTGGGTTTTGAACGTAGGGAATTAGTCTTTGATTAGCTTCATTTTGGATTTTTTCTTTAGCCTTTTCTGTTTCTTGATGCAAATCTTTTATTGCTGATAACTGAGAGCTTATAGCATAAACAGTTGGAACAATTATCGAAGATGTAGGATATTTATTCCACACAAATTTGCGATGCTTCTTTGAAAGGTCTCAGAATATCTTGCAAATTCTCTAAAATTAATTTTCATTTGCTTTTATAAGCCAGTGATGGAAGTTTTAACTTCAAAGCTGCAATTTTTAACTGCTCTGTTTGACTGACAGCTTCGTCTATCAAATAGGTAATGAACTATTCCATCTGTTTTACAATCTCTCGTAATTTTGTTCAACATAGATTAAATAATTTTTGTCAGATGTCATCGATTGTCTGGTAGTCATTCCAAATTTTTTGGAAATCTTTTGAAAAACGTTGCAATTATTTGAACTATTTTTTTTATCACAATGTTTGAAATATCTTCTTTGAGTTTTGGGCTTTGGAAATAAAACGGGATTGAACGCAAAGGTTTATAGTATGTGAATGCAAGGTAATCTTTTTTATATTCAATTTCTGACATGCTTTAACATTTGTTCCATTATATGTAACAGCAAAGGAAAGGCATTCTAAATTTAAGTTCTTGAAAACACTTTGATATTGAAGCACTTATGTTATCACGTGTATGAGATTCATCACATGGAATGAATCCGATACAAAAAACACGCAATTTCCAAGTTACATCAATTGAGTGTGAAGTTAGGACTATAAACTGACTTTGATTTTTTGGTGCATGTCCATAAATCGAAATGTTACATTAAAGTGATTAAACTTACCATCTTCGGACTGGCTTGACAACATACTTTGAATTTTTTTGTCTCATGTCGTCGTACAAAACAATTTATATGATTAGATGCAATTGCTCTTCGTGTCGGGGCTTGATATTCAGGATCGAGAATATTTAAGAGTTTTCTAATATATATATAATATATATATATATAATATATATATTATATATATATATATATATATATATATATATATATATATATATATAATATATTATATAATATTATATATATAATATATGAACAACTTATAGTAACGGGGACACGGAAAAGGACGTCGGATTTCAAAAATCTTTTCACAGGGTGACTCTATGGTACATAAAATAAAAAGATGTTCCTAGGGAAATGAAAGGAAAATTTTTTATTTTTTGTTTTTTTTATCTATGGTTAGGAACGTCGGATTTAAAAAAACTTCACAGGAAGACGTAACCTACCTAACCTAACCTAACCTAGAATCAACCTGTGAATTTTTTTTTAATGCGACCTAACTAACCTGAAATAAAAATGATTTTTTTTTTCTATTTCACCCCTAGAACATCTTTATATGTCCCATATGTTATTTTTTTTTTAAATCCGAAGTCCTGTTCCGTGTCACCTTTACTATACTTTGTCATTATATATTATATATATATGTGGCGTATCCAGGATTTTTTTTCGGGGGGGCCACAGACAAAAATCGTTTCTTTTAATATAAATTTTTTTATATTATATATATATATATATATATATATATATATATATATATATATATATATATATATATATATATAATATATATATATATAATATATATATAGTATTATAAAGTGGAAGACAAAATATTAAATTCTTAAGAAAAAATGGGAAAAATTTATATTAATTACTAAAAATAGCCTAAATTGTTAATTTAATCGCCGGGCATGAAGAATGAGCAAAGTCCGAGATAAATCTTCAGTTTTTTAATGTAATTTTCGATGTAACGTAGAGGAGGGCAAATCCAGTAAGTCTTTCATCTCCAATAGTACTTCTCAAGTAGGTTTTCAGAAGTCTTAATGTTGCAGTAGCCACGGGTAAAATTGTCAGTATTTGCAACAAGATGTAAATATTTGTAAATTGTAACTGCGAACACGAAACTAGGTTCGTCCTATTGCTATTTTTGGACGTCTTGTGCTGTGAATGCAATTTCAACTTCCATAAATTCCATTCTGCTTTTACTAAATTCTCTCAATTGGGCTTTCGAGATCTTCCTTGTAAAATGTTTACATCTTTTATCTTCTCATATGGCACAATACACCCCCTGTTCGGTATGACAAATTGCAAAAGGAAGATATAATTTCTTTATGATTTAAAACCTCTCTCCTAATGCTGATATTAAATCATCCAAAAATGGTATAAAAAATGGATGTGCGGTAATATGTCTGTTGGTCGATAGTAGGAATGTTGGGTCTGTATTTTTGAAATTTGTTAATTCTTGGTACAGCAATTTAAATACCCAAGCTCAGATTCAAATGCGCTTACACATTCTTCAAAAATCTACTGAAATTCTAATGTTGCATTTTTCTGATGGCTTCAAGTTTAGGTTTTAACTAGATTCACTACATTATATGCACTCACCAAATCAATTACGTGTGTCTTCAATCGTTTAGAAAGATTGTATGTTAAACTTATAGTCTGTTTAAAACAAAAAGAAAAACTCAGAAAGATGCTCTATAACATTGTTTAAAGACTAATGTAGCTTTTACTGAACTAATCTCCAACTTCACATTTTGGTTTTGTTCTAAAGCTTGCTATTATCGAGTTTATCCATTCTCTTAAATAATAAAACGATTCTGCCCGTTGGCACCAGCGAGTTTCGCCAACTTTTTTAATCTCTTTTTGCTACTATTAGGAATAAGTTCCTCTATTTTTTCTAAAAGAACTTTTGTCCTCTTAGCACTTACAATAAAAAAATGTACAACATTCTGATATTATTCC
>JABUQX010103332.1:0-17336 GCA_015478945.1 Trachelipus rathkii
CGATGCGATTGAAAACCATGTTCAGGTGTTTTAACCGTTTTCGCATTTCCCTCGCGTGAAACGCTTTTCGCGTTTTCGTGCATAACACAATATATATATATATATATATATATATATATATATATATATATATATATATATATATATATATATATATATATATATATATATAGCATATATATATATATATATATATATATATATATATATACATATATATATATGTGACATTAACCAGAAAAGTTATGAATTGTAAAGACTATAACAACTAAAGTCAGTAATATATTGTCAGTGTTTGAATTTCCTATCTTTCTTTTTGTTATTATTGGTCAATTTTTTTCGTTTCAAAATTTGCGCTTTCGTAAATAAAGAAACAATAGAGGGAAAAATAATCTAGTATTTTTGTATCTTTAGGTACCGAGTCGTTTCTTACTATATATATATATATATATATATATATATATATATATATATATATATATATATATATATATATATATATAAATATATATATATATATATATATATATATATATATATATCTTCTTATATATATATATATATATATATATAAAAAATAGTTTATGTTAACGCCAGCGGGGGAAGGGGTGAATCTCTCACTTTCGCGTAATCACCACCCCGCGTCGTAGGATGCGACTAAAGGGCCTCCCTTTCGCATTAATGCTCCCAAGAATGCTCATTACATGCCTTGGATCCGATGCACTATTTATTACCTGCTCCTAAGTCTATGAAATTTAAAGGGAGGCTAATAATAATAATAATAGTAAAAAATTATATATATATATATATATGTAACATATATATATATATATTATATCTCTCATATATATCTATATATATATATATATATAATAAGCAGCAACAATATAATATTCAGCAACATCTATGTATATATGTATATCTTCAACAGCAGCAATGTATATATATATATCTATAAATATATATATATATATATATATATATATATATATATATATATACTCTCCTTATATATATATATAGGCTATATATATATATTTTGAGTTAGTGTACAGGACCCACCACGGCTCCACA
This sequence comes from Trachelipus rathkii, assembly GCA_015478945.1. Lineage (NCBI taxonomy): Eukaryota > Metazoa > Arthropoda > Malacostraca > Isopoda > Trachelipodidae > Trachelipus > Trachelipus rathkii. Next base: position 1,075 of record JABUQX010103332.1, read on the forward strand.
GCTGAAGCAGCCACACTGGGCTGGCATCAACCTCATGAGAGGACCTCGTCATATCACCATGTTCAATCTTATCAAAGTTGGATGATGAATATTCGGTCGGTCAGTAGTAAAGCTAGTAAAATTTTATCCTTGCATTGTTGTGGTCTTGGTTGCGCCGTAGTCGGGTAACTTGTAGGAATGTTAAAGCTGGCCGGTGCAGAAGGTAGTTGTTTGCTGAAGATGGGAGGGTTCAGATGGATATGGATAATCTTTTAGAAACTATGGACCTATTAAAGTAGGAAATAACGACAAGCGGAATAGGTCAGATGGGGGCAATCAATGAATATGATGAACAGGTGCGGGGTGTGGCGGCTTGGCAAGATTTACCGTGGGAGGGTCCCACGTGACATATAGTGACTGAGTGATGTTAGTGTGGCCAATACGGAGCGTGCAAGTATCACCCTCAATAGCGCTTTTCGTCTGTGGGAGAGGAAGACCCGCTCACCGATATTCAGGCTTTATGTTTCTAGAGTTTCGCTTCCCCGCCGATCACTCGCGTCCATCTTGCCAGCAGTCAGCCCCGTCAGAGCAGGATAGTAATCAAGTTACGATGGGGAGGCGGCCTTGATAAAATGGCATCCCGGGGAGGTACCTGGAACTTAACTCCACAAAAGAGAAGAAGAAATATTTGGCCATATATATATATATATATATATATATATATATATATATATATATATATATATATATATATATATATATATATATATATATATATATATATATGTATATATATATATATATATATATATATAATATATGCTATATATATATGTATAATATATATATATATATATATATATATATATATATATATATATATATATATAACATATATATATATATATATATATATATATATATATATATATATATATATATATATATATATATATATATATATATATATATATATATATATATATATATATATATATATATATATATATATATATATATATATATAACATATATAATATATATATATATATATATCACGAAGATGTTTAAAAAATTCCGTCTTAAGTTTTGCATCTTATTAATGTCGCTCGTCGTTCTTCTGGGTTTTATAATTATGTGACCACTTAAGCACTTGCCCAGAAGGAAAAGATTGGCGGTTGAAAAGGTGTGGCTTCAAAACGTTCCCAGGCAACTCATGCCTCGGGGACGGGCGTTGTCTAGGTCACTGGAAAAAAAGGTAACCGGTTTTTGGCTGCTGGCGTTATGTTGCGCATAGCATCTTTGTGGGTTACTCCTTTTTTGAGGGTCAGTACGTGTAACTGCGATGTTAGTGAGTTCGGCACTCGCTCTGCAAGCGCGTGGCACTGTAACAACTGATGCTGCTTCATTACGTATTTCAGGAGCTTTCCACTCTGAAAGTAATTTACATATTACCACCAAAAAGAGTCAATAATAAGCAAAGAGTATAAGGGGATTTTAATTAATTAAAAATATTAATTTCATTGTCAAGTGCTTTCAAAATTTATAATATATTATGAGTCAGATCAAAGAAACGCACATCTTGATAAATGCATATCATACTCATTGTTTCCGGAGCCAGTTAATAGCCTTGGGATCCATTATAAGATACCTTGGCATCAACCAATAACCACTTTAGTTTTGCATTTTTTGATCTGGCATTAAAACTGATCATCATACCTAAATCGCGTTCGGTACCCATTAAAATTTGCAGTATTGAAGATTTTGTGGTGTGAATTTAGACTCAGGGTTGTTCTATATGGTTTAATATAAAAAATATGTGGTTTTTAATAATGAGAGGTTAAGGAGTGGAGTAAAGTAGTTCCTGCTCACTAATAATTTAGTATATCAGTTTTTGTTGGAATTTTTGATTGGTGAAGTGATATCGTGAGGACATTCAGGCTTCTGTGGTGTGGCTGCTGTAAATATTTATTTTAATAAGATCATTTTCTAACTATAATTACTAAAACTTTAACCTAGAGTATTAAGTAAATTTGATTAGAGCTCATATAGAAAAAGTTTTAATACGCAGTCTCACCATTTTCTCTCCAACTCTAAACTCAGATTTACTCATGTTATATTCACACAACATTATTGGTATCAGTTTTTTGAAACACTGTTCTGTTGGCAATGCTTTATGTTGACTGTGCGTATAATAATTGATCAAAGGAATTGATTATTATCTTCAATTTGATGGAATCATATAGACATAGTTTTCCCAAAGGGGGTGAAATATAAAAAATAAGAAATGCTGTATCCCAAATAGAAGATTCTACCCAATTCTTTAGAATGTATCTTATTTCTTATTTCTACAGGATATTCTCTCTCCATTTGGAATCCCAATAATCTCATTAACTACTAGGTATATTTTGATCTGTTATTCATCAGTTAGGTTGACTTTACTCCCAATCAGGTAAGAAGTACGACCATAAATAAAAACTCAACAATAAAAAGAATAAATAAAATAATGAACAGAAGGGTTTTTGGTTGGGTTTTGGGTGTCAAGCTCTTATATCTCATTGTGTGTAATTTGTATGAAAGAGGTCATGGTATTTGCTTTCGAGATGCCAATTTTAAAACTAAATTATGACGTTTACAAAACTGCAAATATACCGAAATTAAAAAAAAATTCTTTGTCCTTTAAACTAAATTTAATTTGGTTTAATTAAGGTAAGCCTAATTTCTACCGAATTATGTCTCTTTTAATCCTCTTATTCTTCTCTCAAATATGGATTAGTTGTTTAGCCATTTGAATATAAAGTATCAGGGGATGTAGGAGGCTTTCCTTGACTTATCATGTTCTTTCACTAACTCCGGTTTCTGTGCATGTTAGGTACCCTAACCCACATCTGTGGGAAGTGAAGGATGTATAAAGAAATAAAGAAAATATAATTATTACCATTATTATTTTGAGGATGAGGTATTAAGCAGAGTGAATGAATGGAAAATCAGCAGGTATAAAAGGAATTACTGGTGAAATGATCAAGAAAGGAGGTGAGATTATGACTGACTGGATATGGAAGTTGTGTAACAAAACGTTTGTGAAGGGTATAGTTCCAGAGGTTTGGAGGAGAGCGGTTATAGTATTCTTGCATAAGGGTAAAGGAGAAAAGGGAAACTGTAGAAACTATAGGGAAATTAGTTTATCGAGTGTTGTAGGGAATATATATGCTTGATATTTTGGTTGAAAGAGTGAGGCGGTGACTGAGGGGTTGATTGTTAAAGAACAAATGTGTAGTAGAAATGGTGGAGGATGTGTAAATCAAATTTTTATATTGAAGCAAATGAGAGAGAAGAGGAGGAAACTGTATAAAGTTTCATGGACTTGCAACAGGTATACGACAGGATTAATAGGGAAGCTCTGTGGCAGGTGTTAATGAAATATGGTGTTGGTGGTAGGCTTCTGAATAATTAAAAGTATCATTGATAATAGAGCGAGTTTAACAATAAATGGAGTGGAGTGAGGCAGGGATGTGTTATATCACCGTGGCAATTTATTTATATGTTGATGAAAATTTATAAAAATCAAGTTCTGACAGGACATTAAACATATTGGAAAAAAGTAGGATTGGAAGGTACCTTAATTATTGTACGCAGATCTGATTTGGTTTTGTGTGGTGAATCTGAAGAAAGTTTAGGAAGATTGGTTGCAAGGTTTGGCTGAGTATGTAAAAAGAGGGTTTTGAAAGTAAATGTGGATAAGAGCAAGGTGATGATGGTAGGTGAAGAGAGTCCGAAATGTGAAATCATCCTGGATGTAAGAAACTGGAACGAATATATAAGCTTTAATATTTAGGCTGTACATTGGATGAAAAGGGAACGAATAATGATGTTGTGTAGTATGTAGGAGAAGTTGTGAGCGGTAGGAAGGCGACTGTTGCCATTAAAATCTTTGGTGAATGCAAGGGGATTAATTCTTTAGTGCACTAGGGTTTTTGTATGAGGGGATGTTATTACCGATATTAATGTATAGAAATGAAATTATGCTGTGTAGATCTAAGGTGCACTCTGGTCAAATGGTTAATCTTAGTGGCGTGCTAACTGTAAGAAATATTGGTAAAATAAGGAATGATCATATTAGGGAGTTGTGACGAAAGGAGTAAATGAGTGAATTAAGGTGATTTGGTCATTTGGAAAGGATAGATGGTAGTCAATTGACTAAGCAGTTGTATAGTGGCGAGTGTGTAGGAAGCGACCTGTTGGAAGACCCAAGAAAAAGTGGATGAGTCAGTAATAGTGTCTGAATGAAAGGAATGCGAGTTTGGTTCAAGCGAGAGGAATGCTGCATATTAGGAATGAATTGAGTAGTTTTGTGAGGGGGGTACGGTTGTGGCCAAGGCCTAGGAGATGAACCTCGACACTGACGAGATGCCACAATCAGGGTGGGTTCAGTCGCAGTGAATGAAGCTCCATGGCGAGTATTTGGCTGCGACAGCCTAACAATTAAGGGTATGAGGGATTGATATGGGGTGGGAGTCTTTCCACTTGGATCATATTATTCTCCTTAACTATTTCGTTTCTGGTGCATGTTTGGGCACCCCATTCCAAGTCTGTGGGGAGTCGTGGTGAGGCCGATGGATGAATTAGTAGTATTGGTCATATGGACAGGATGGATGAAGGATAGTCGGTTGGTTAAGCGGTTGTATAGAGGTGGGTATGTTGGGAATCGACCGGCTGAGAGACAAGAAAAAGTGGACTGAGTCAGTTAGAAAGTGTCTGAAGTTAAGGAACGTGAATTTACTTTCGCAGAGGATTATTTTTATAATATAGTCAGTGTTGGTTTTGATCAGGGTGTAATTGTGGGTTATTGAAGTTGAACAACTAAACATTAGGCAGACATGCAGTGGTATTTGTCAGTTATGAAGCTCAGGGCGGATCTTGGACAAGTACTGTCTCGCACTTAATGGTATGAGTGGAAGTTGTGGAAGGCCTTTCTTCTTTGACTTGGCTCATGTCTTTCTACTTAACTATTTTATTTCCGATGCATGTTGCGCACCCCACCATCAATCTGTAGGGAAGATAAAGAAAGAATTGTTATTACATGATAATTACTAAGACGTAAATCCACTAAGGGAATAAATTCGGAGGAAAAAAAATCGCTACGTTAGTCTGAAAAAAGAAAGCTAACCTTTGGAAAGAGTTCTGACATGTCTCTGGCTGCCACACTAATCTGGTCAGCACATGGAAGGAACCTCTCATGTTGGCAATCGTGGGCGTAAAGCAGTAATTCCTGGATCCTTTTGGTGATAACCTCCGTTTTACGAACCACCTGCAAAATATGATAAAAAAAAAATTGCAATTTAAGATAAAATATGGAACCCTGATCATATATAAATTGAGCCGCTGAATGTAAGCGTCGTGTAAGTCATTTCTTTTTATACAAATCTTCCTTTCACCAACATTGGATAGATCTACCTTCTACCTTCTACCTATTTTGAGCCAAAATTATGTAAGTCTATCTCGTATACTTCTCATGAGTCTAACAAATGTAGCGATTTTTACTGCTTAAAGATTCTAACATCATCCATCTGCGAAGGCGAAGAATTCATTGTTAATTACAGCAATCTAATCCTTTTTAAAATATAAGAGAATGAATATGTCTAATTTTATTAAATAAAAAGTTTTAAGTTTCACTATAAGTGGTAAATGTTTTTAAGAAAAGTTTCATTTTTTTTTCGTGTAAAAGTGTTTCTTTTGAGTTTAACAGAGGGTTTGGCGGTTTGACATACTCTCATGACCTTAACGTGAGGAGCATAAGCATTTTCTTGCAAAGTTTGAAACTTTCAATGTTTCTTAATTAAGATTCTTAAATTTAAGATACTCAGCGGCTATACTTGTAAACCAATAGAGTAGGCATGTTTAAATGCATTTATAATGAAAAGGTGTTATTATATAAACTAATTAACAAAAATTTGTAGGTTGGATATAATAATTAAAAACTATAAACCAATAATTTAGGATATACGACTTATGGCTGGAACAAATGTTTTTTAGGCTAGAATATCCAGCCTCCGGCCAAAGTCATGGTTGGAGTCAACACTAATATATATAATATAATAATAATATAATAATAATAATAATAATAAACAGACTTACTTCGTCTTGGGTTGGCAAAGATGAAATAAGTGAAGTATTAATCTCCACTTGCGATTCATTACTCGTTAATCCGATCGTAAGCGTAAGGCTGCTCAAAAAAATAAAACCATTGTTAATATGTATCATTTCTATTTTCTGTAATCATTAAGAAAAATTTCAATTTTTTGTATAGAGGCTTCTCATATATATATATATATATATATATATATAACATATATATATATATATATATATATATATATATATATATATATATATATATATATATATATATATATATATATATATATATATATATATATATATATATATATATATATATATATATATATATATATATATATATATATATATATATATATATATATATATATAACGCAAACATTAAATAAATATCTTGGTTATGTGGCAGAGTCGCACTGAAAGTCTATCAAAACATCGATTATCTTATAAAAAAAACGCGTAGCTCCACAATTACCCTTTCTTTCTTTATCTCCTACACATCTAGATGTTGGTAGGAGTGTGTGTGCAGCAGAACAGGGTTTGTAGAGTCGGATTCTGTAGGAGTCAAGGGGTCGTTTTGGAAGAAGAGTGAGTCGAGTCAGGAGTCAAAGTCATTAAAGTTTCCGTAAATGCATGGCATACAGGTGTTTGTTTAAGAGTCAGTGTTTTGAAGAAGAGGTGAGTCAGAGGTGGAAAAATTTTAGACCGGCTTTCACAGCCTGACGGGAACAATATTCTAAGTTGAAGACGCGACTGTAGTCATTAAAGGAAGGCTTCCACCTCAATACACATGGTAGTTATCTCTTAAAAGTCTTCCTGCCAAACTGCTTTGCGACAAAATCATGAAATCTAGTGTCATTGGGGTTCATCCTGGATCGACCACAAGCCATTACCTCATAAAACTCACCAGTATTCATACTCTTATTGCACCGCTAGCATCAACCAGTAATTCGTTACTTTCCTTGTGGCTCAACTCACACTTTTTTGGTTTCCACCAGTCATTCCCAACACACTCTCTATGCGTCTTTCATATTGACTATGATCATGCTCAGTAAACAAACAACATAATATAGCCATTTGTTATCTAGTTACGCCATCTTCACACTACATCTATACTAAAAAAGACACTCTATATACTATTTACGAAGGTAGCATCTTGAAAGTTAACAATGAATTTGCTTTAAACGTGTCTATGCGCTAAAATAAGAGACTATTTTGATTTTCAGATTAATCAAAATAACTATTTGAATATTTCAAGAAATCGATACTTAATTTAATCTACATATAATCACACCAAAGCCACAATAAAATCTAAACCTGCACTAAAAAGATGTAAAATATTTGGAAGTTGTTAAATGTAACTTTATCGTTCTTTCTATTACACAAAGAAAAAAAATTGAACGTACAACAACAACATGCAATAAATTGTTGTATTTTAATGTCTAATTTTTTAATTACCAAGTTTAAAAATTGAGAAGCTCTTGTGTCAAAATCTATTAGCTAAAATTGTTTTCAGTCATATATGAATTAAATATCAGTGTCATACAAATGAGGGCAAACGAGTGATGTAAACCCTTTACAATTGAACTGAAGAGAAACTAGTATTCTAATAGTTTCATCACAAATATTTGATCGAGTTTAAATGAACGAAAAGCAAAAGTGACATTCAAGATCACTGATAATAATTAGTGGTGGGAATGATGAATATTAACACACAACAATCTAAAGTCAATTACTTCTCAAACTAATAAATAACACGCATTCAATGAATAGCCTTCCATTTTTTTTTCTATTCTCTGCCTGATATAGTAAATTAATAGTCATTCAGTACTGGATACTTATTTTTACATTTCTAACTTAAAAATATATTATTAGAGTAGCAAAAGTGATCGAAATTACCTAAAATTTAAGAGATCAGAAAAAAAATTTCTTTAATGAGTATTAAAAAAAATTGGATACTTATTTTTACATTTCTAACTAAAAAATAGTATACAAGAGTCGCAAAAGTTATCGAAATTACCTTTAAGAGATCAAAAAAAATTTTTCTTTAATATGTATTAAAAAAAATTATCTAACTTAAAATTTCAAAGCAATGTTATTTCATTTATTTACCAAAAATTGAACATAGTGACAATTTATGATTATTATATATATATATTTGCTATTAAACAATATAGGTTTCATGGTAAAATCACAGTTGCTTTACGTTAGAAACCGAAGAAATTTTTATAAAAATTCACTTCCTTTAAAACAATCATTGCTACCTAGTCACACTACTGTTCCTTAGAGGCAAGTGAGTACAACAACAACAAGTTTAACCACAAAAAAATTTGTCTTTGTGTGTAACTTTGCCTGAATGTCTCGAATGTTAAAATTTTGACAAGACATATCAAGGATCTATTAAGGGAGCGATTATATATATATATATTATATATATATTATAATATATATATAATATATATATATATATATAATATAATATACTATATATATAATTATCAAATGATATGTATTAAGATAATATATTACAGTGCGATCGTGGTAGAAATGGATGGGTGTGCGATTTCACAATATATATTATTATATATATATATATATATATAATAGTATAGTATATTTATATATATAGTATTATATATATATATAATTATATATATAGATATTTATAATATATATTATATCATATATATATATATATATAGATATATCGGATTTTTACGCTGAGATATGGTTAGCACCTGTGCAATTATTCACTTCGTACTGGTATACAAATACATAGTAAAAAAGTTACACGTATCCGAATATTTTAAATATAAATATGAAAAATAAATTGCTAACTTTATAATTAATTGTAAAGTTTTGAAATTTGTACTGAAGTCCATGTCTTGTCGTTTTTTTGACTGTGCATATTAGGTCATCACAAGATGTCAAAAACAATTAGGACAACTATATCTTTCAGCTTGCGGCGCAACGTAGGCATTATAATCTTGTTTCCAAGATTGTATTCCGATAACGGTTTTTATATTCTTTTAATTCTCTGGAAAAAGGATGTTTCCCGCTTGAATAGAAGACGTGGAAATAGGAAGTCGAGTGTGTGCAAGCAAATTAAAAGTTTCTTCAAAATCAATTTTCCTTTTTCAGGAAATATTAGTTAAAGAATCAAGAGATCCTTTCCGAGAATAGAAATCTTCCCAACAATATATAACTTCAAGTTCAGATTGAGTCTTCAGATGTTAAAAATGGTTAAATCCAGGTATCTTGTTAATGCCACTCAATACTAGTAGTTTTTTAATTCGTATAATGGAAGCATTTAAACGATCTTCTTCAGCCTCAACACATAACATCATGACGTCCCTCATATGGAAGCATTTAAAAGAACTATCCAGTTTTAAAGCTAAACTAATTCTATTGTAGTTTCACAGCGTTTATGAGAACTACGTCTGGATCTCTTAGAATTTTATTTAAGAAATGAATCTACGTGTTGCTATATGGCCGAAAAACGTGCGCGCAAATACAAAAGTAGTATCGTATGTGGTCATTTTGCAACCTCCCTGCCTCGTGTTTCTCCTTGTTTGCTTTCTTTCGAATTTTTTTCAAAGCGCCTAACAATGGATTTCTATGTTCAAAAGCCATGTTTACGGTTCTCCTAAGATCCCTCTTATGTTTATGAACAGTTCTAATACCCACACCAACATACTATTAATAGAACAATTAAAAAAAGGTGATAGTGAATTTTTTCTAAAGACTATAAGTATTGAAATACATATATTTAAATTAATAAAATAATATAATTAATAATATAATAATATATAATAATATATAAAATATTATTATTATTAATAATAATATTAATATATAATAATAATAAAATAATAATAATAATAATATAATAATAAAAATAATAATAATAATAATAATATATAATAATTTTTTATAAATATGTACACAAATTTAAAGGGCGAACACGCTAATTCGCTCCAAAGATTGTATCTTTATTGTATACGCTCAGACGTATAAGTTTTTTACATGATATAGGTTGAGTAAGATTTGGAGGCGAAAACTCTATTTCGCTCATCTGCAACGCTTTTTAGTAAATAGCGATTCAAAATAACTATACCTGATACGATTATGTTTATTCGCGATTCTTATTATTAGAATGAAACATGTAAGTTTGCCTTAATATAAAAACAGTTTTAAAATTTGCATTCAAGTTTTAATCATTAATTGAAACATGGTTTTGTTATATTAGTGTTTTAATCGAGGAATTTATGCTTAATTGATGAAGGAGGAGGTGCTGATAATTATTTATGTCCTATCCCTCGTTTATTATATTTATCTATAATATATATATATTATATTATATTATATATATATATATAGTTATATATATTATATATTATATATATATAAAATAATATATAATATATATTTTATTTTTTTTATTTTGTTGACCAATGGTTCAGGACTCAGCCACGGCTCCACAAAGAATGGGCATATATATAAGTAATTAATGATAATACTATATATATAGGTAAGGCTGAGTGATAGTTGAATAGTATGATATACTAAGTTAATAAGAGTGTAGGCAGATGTATAAGATGATAATGGATAAAGGTAGCGATATACTTATACTAGTACTTAAAATATCGTTATATGAATTCAGTATAAGTGTATATGTAACTTATGTATTAGCTTAAAAGTCATGTGTTTAGAATGACAATCTTAGGGGCGCGTGTTAGGTGTTGAGAAGAATTGATAAAAATGAGGAATGAACTTATTAAGAGTATTGTGTTGTGTGAAAGGAAGGGGTAAATGGATGAATAATGCGTAAAATTATCTCCAGACGATCACAGACGAAAAGATGAATGATGTTAGTGAGATTGTTGGAATATCGTAGCATATACCAACGAATTAGGGTTAGCCGTGGACCGGAAAGTGAATCCGGCTAGGGAGACGGAAAGAAAAGTTGGATTTGAGTGCAAGGTATAACTGCGGAAAGGAGGAAATGTGAGTTTGGTAGAGTAGAGAAGAAAGGTGCATAAACAGGAGTGAATTGCGGGGGATTGTGAGGGGGTATGGTGTTGGGCTTTGCCCAGGAGACCTGGCCAGGGGATGAACCCTTGAATTGACGATCTAACCATATGTAGAGGGTCTAGATGTGCGCGGTGCGCGCCAGTTGAAGTCTTTATCTAGGTTAGTGGTATTGTGTGCTGACTGAGCGATAGTGTGTCAGCTAATGTTGTCTGGAGGGGGCGGTAAGGGCTGGCTTTCTTTCGATCGTATCGTCTATGGTGGATTTCGCTTACATGCTTTTCTTTCCGATGTGCTTCGTTACAGGTGGGACGGGTGGTACGGAGGGTCGCCTTGATGTGTTGCGGTCCGCATGTCTTTGGAATGAATAGGAGGTGATATAGGAAAGAGAGACAGGAAAGAAATTTATATTAGAATAGTATATTATTATATATTATTATGATGTATAATATAATATTATGATATAATGTTTATTTTAATAATGTTAAAGATAATAGTGATAGTGATATGTTATAGTGATATATATATATATAACTAATATATATGTATAAATATATATAATATATATATATTATTATATATATAATATTATATAGTATATATATAATATGAATTATATATATTTATATATATCGATAAATATTAAGTATATATTAATTATATATATATTATATATAAGCAAGCATAATGTTTGATATATAGATGTTTGGATTATATAAGGATGAAAAAAAAATATTCCTAGGTAGCAGTTACGTAGAAAAGAAGAGGTAATGAACGGTTTGGAATGGGGGGGGATGGATGAATGAGATTTACAGGGGGAATGAAGAAAGTCTTCTTAATGTAATGGTAAGGTTAAAGGATATCTGCGTTATGAATTAATAATAGGTGAGTAGTGCTTATTGTGAATGATGAAATGGATGCGTCAGGGGAAGTTGTGGAAAGAAAGTTCGAATCACATAAAAAGAATATTAGCAGTCATGAGAGGTAATCGTGATACTGCGGATGATGTAAGTAAGATTTGTCAGCTACTGCCTACATGACTGTATACAAGGTGAGAGATAATTTGGTGAGAGTGGAGAATGTAATTGAAGAAATGGTAAGGAATCTTGAGGTATAGATGATATTACTGTGAGATGCATCGAGATAGGGAATAGTTGATTGATGTGGAATTTGAGAGCCTGTGTATGAAAGCTTTATGAGTGGTATAGTACGTAATTGGGGGAGGATTGGAGAGAGGAGATAGTGAGCCCTTATATAGGGCAAGGGGAGATAGGGGAATGTGTAATATATTGAATGTCTTTGGAGTGTGGGTTATTTGACTTGTTTGTTATGGGTCGAAAGAAATTCGATCGAGGGAGCTGAAGGGCTTGATTGGTGAAGAACAGGTGCGTTTAGAAGTGGTGGTAGAGGATGTGTGGAATCAAATCTTTACATTGAAACAATGATTTCGAGAAAATAGGGAGAAGAAGAATAAATTATATTTAGGTGTTTTGGATGTTAACTCAGCGTATTGGGTAATAGGGAAGCTCTATGGCGGTGTTAGTAAGTATAATGGTTGTTTCTGGTGGTGAGCGGACTTCTGATGGGGAATCAAGAAGTATGTATGGACGATAGTGTGAAGCTGTGGTTGTACAGTAATGAATGTTGTGTCAAAAGTGGATTGGTTTTAATATAGTTAGCAGGCGAAGTGAGGAGAGGATGTATGATCTCGCTGGTTATTTCAGTGTAGATTTGGATGGCGGGTTATGAAGAAATTCGAGGGTGGGGATGGGCAAGGATAAATGTGTTAATGATGAGAATGGAGATGTGAGTGGAGGGGTGCCGCTACCTCATTAAGTGCGGATATGGTTTGTGTATAAAATTGCGAATCGAGAAGAGTTTGAGAGATGGTAGGAGATTGGCAGGGTAGTGGTAAAGGAGGGGTTTGAAAGGTGAGAGCGTAAGATAAGCAGTAGGTTATGGTTGGTGAGGGAGGACACCGCTGCAGTGGTGAAGTTATGTTAGATTGAGGTGAGCCAGGCTGGAACGAGTGTCTGGTCTTATAGTATTTAGGTATGGGGTTGGATGAGAGGGACCGATGATGCAGAGTGTATAGGAAGTTGTGAATGCAGAGGAAAGGTTGTGGTGTATTGAATCGTTGGTGAATGTAAAGGACTAGTCTTGAGTGGCGCTAGGGTTACATGAAGTATGTTGTTACCTGTGTGTATTGTATAGTAGTGAGACTGATGGGGTTAAATTCTGAAGTATAGGGATCTAAAGTTCAATGGTGTTCAGATGGACAATCCTTAAGGTGCTTGTGGAAGAATGGATAAAATGGGAAATGAAGAATTAAGAGTTAGTGTGGTGTGAAGAAGGGGTAATGAGATGATATGAAAAGTTGTTGAGATGGTTTGGTTCATGGTGGAAAAGAGGATGTGAAATGATAGGCGGTATTGGTTAACGGATCTTATAGTGTGCGAGTGGTGGGAATGCGCCGGGTCTGAGGAGACTAGCGATAGAAGAAAGTGGATTGAGGTTCGGTGAATGCGAATGTGCTGGGAAGGAGCTGAAAGTGTGAGTAATAGGCAGAGGCGAGAATAAAGGTGCATAATAGGTGGAAGGGTGATATGCGGTGTTTTGTATGGGTAGATGGTATTGGCCCCTGGGTCCTCAAGGGATGCGATGAACTCAGTTAGCATTGTATCAGTTGAAGGATTACTATTTAGTTGGGGTCCGTCTGCTCGCGTGCGGTGGTCCGCATAATGAAGCCCTGGGGGCTGGTATTTTCTTAGTTTTATATTCATAAGATTCGTATTTGAAAATTGAAGCCAGGATAGAAAGTGGTGACCGAGAGTGGGCACGGGGGGGCGGTGGGTAAGGCTGGTCTTTCCTGTATCGTCGACTATTTGTCGATATCTATTCTGTAGGCATGCTTTTCTTTTCGCGATGGCATCGACACGTCGCAATTACCAGGTGACTCAGTCTTTGGGCAAGTAGAGGAAGATAAAAGTAGAGAAGTAATGAAATAAATATTAGTCATATATATAGTATATTATAGAAGTATACAGTGTACGATAGTATGATATGATATCATTTATAGTGATTTTTATATATGACTAATATATGTATTACTATGATTTATTAATAAGTATATTGCATAATATGAGTATGTGTAATAGGAACGGCCTGCGGGGGAGCGCAGGAGGTTGAGGTGTCGCTGCGCCGCCTCACAATGCAGAGGTACCGACTGATTATTCAAACTTTCCACTCGCTGCTGCCAAGCAGTTGGCGTTTTATCTAACAACCGGATGGGGGATTTTTCCGATACGTGAAGTTAAGAACTAGCTGCGACTGCGAACTACGTTGTGTGGCGGCTGGTTCGCGTTGTTGGATAGAACGGCTCCTATTCAAAGTGTCGTATGTTGTCCATCGTGCTGTTCGCGCTCGTGTAACCGTGACCTGCGGCACCCTAGATCGCGCACTGCAGATACGCAGTAGAGGGACAAAGCAGCAGTTAAAGGAAGGCTAGTTTTTTTTAAATTTTGATATATGATATAATAATCGATATAATTTTATATACTGATAATATAACTTATATATAGTATATATATACGATATATGATCTGACTGTCGTAGTACTATGAGTAATATATTATACGTATATATAATATTTATTAATTATCTCATATATGAGTAAATTAGCATAATATATTTTACAGGGGTGTAATCACTATTAGGTATCGCTACTATTGACTAAAGATCTATATTAGATAAGTTACTGTAGTTAACTATGCTTATTGCTCGAAGCGTCTTAATAGGATTCTAGTGAAATTTATATACTACAAAATGTATGCTTTCTATTTTAAATTTTTAGTTATAGTGTTCTGCTTAAGTGTTGAAGATGTTAAACCAGCAATAAAGACAGAAGATTGCCAGTTACGTCTATTAGTATAGTACAAGTGACTAAAGCTCATATAACCGTACCAATCTAAAACACATATGTGACAATATGACAATTTTAGAACTCAAGGCGTTTCCACAAGCCAGTGCGGGTGTTTTTTAAAAAGTATTGTTCAGACACCGGAATAGAGTAAGAGCCTTAGACGTTAACTCGTCTGGGCTGTGTATTTATCTATATTGTCTGTGAAGTATGAGCATATAAGCTCTGATGTTGTTGCTGCTGCAGTTGGGGACGCCCCCTCGCTTCAAACATACTGAAAGGACGCTGTGGTTTGGCTAGGCCTGCGTCTGACGATGCAACAGCAGCGCCGATATCACCCTTATGTATGCTCTAAACCAATCAAAAGAAAATTGTAAAAAGTCAATGCTAAAATCAAACTAAAAGAGAAAAAGCGTGAGAAAAGAAGCACATTTCTATGTCCTTGGATAGTTTATTTTAAAAATCATTAAAAATTTACCAAACATTATAGGATAACAACGTATTTTAGATAATTATTTACATTAACTGCCTTCCTAAGTGCAAAGTCATCTAACCTTCTACTCATCTTCACGCACCCCAGATCTCTATTCCATACACGCACGGTCTGACACACTACTCACGTGAACACTACTGACACGCACACGCACACACACCAAAAAGGAACTTTAACTGTAATCATGAAAACTAATTAAAAATGAGATGAGGACATAATTCACGTAAGGATGCACAAACGCACTGCATAAAATATTCAAGATTATTTTTCCTTTCCATGATGATGATTAAATAAAAAATTTAGTAGTTAAAAGAATATTTCAAATAAAAAGAAAAAGAATTTCATGAAGAATAATAGCAAAGGTGAAAATATATTTTAAGAGTAACTGCCTGCATGTCTATAATGTCAGGCCTTGAAAAAGTACACTGGTAAAACTATTAAATATTTTTGCTTGTCTACATTTTTTAAATAATATGTATTTATGGAACGTAGAAGGTTTAAGAATAAATTATAATTCTCTCTCTTCTTCTCAGTCGATAACTCCCCGCGTTCATCTTTGCTCTTGTTGTTCTGCTTTCTCCTCTAGGTGCGTTCGTTTCTCAACGTGTCGCTAGTCGTCCTCGTCTCTCTGCGATCATCATCTATCTCGCTTCTGATCCCATCCCTGCTCTTTCTGTTTTTTCCTTTCTCCCTCCTCGTAGC
>JABUQX010103333.1:0-2500 GCA_015478945.1 Trachelipus rathkii
CCGACAAGCAGACTATAACTAATATATATATATGTATAGATATATAAGTATATATATAATATATAATATATATATTATAATATATATATATATATATATATATATATATATAGCTATATTATATATAATTTATATTATATATATAATATATAAAATATATATATATATATATATATACTATCATAAATAATATACTATACTATAATATATATATAATACTAATATATATATTATATACCTATATATATATATATATATATTATAATACTATACTCTATATACTTACAGTATATATAATATTATAACTATATATATCTCAAATCATTTCTTATTAAGTATAAATATATTAAAAAATCACTAATTATATAATATAATATACTAATACTATAGTAATAATATATTATACTAATACTTACATACACTCCCGTATATATATAACTATATATATACATATATATATATATACTATATCTATATATAATATTATTATATAAATATATATATATATATAAATAGTACGTTTATATAATCTATAATATGGCGAAAAAATTGCTCTGATCATACACTATATATATATACTAACTAGTATATACATATAATATAATAAATATTATATATAATATATATAAATATATATATATCATATTAATATATACGCTAATACTATCATATATATATATATATATACTACTACTATTACCCAATCAATCCTATATATAAGTATAATATACTATGGCAACATACCATCTGGTATTGCATATCGAATGGTACATCGAGATGGTATTTTAAAACCAAAGGTATAGGATTAGAAGATTAAAGTAGATAATTAAATGTTTGTACATTTTTTATTTTTCTAAACACTAATTATTAAAAAACTATTTTGATGTGAAATTTTACTAACAATATTTGAACTAAAAATTAATTAATTTCTCAACGTTTACACTAGCTTTCCTCTTTTTTAGTTATTTCTTTTTCTGGATGTTATTTTTGAGTTAACGAAAAATCAAAAGGGAAACTACTAAAATATACTTGATGCAAAAAATTGAAATAAAAACTTAAAATATTTAGATTGAACGATAAAGATTTGTTAAATAAGTTTTATTCATATTATAAATTTAAAAAAATAAGAAGAATTATATTTATTTTAGAACTTAAAGGTTTTATAAATGATACAAAAATATTCTACATAAAAAATAAAAATAAAGCGACAAAATTCTCTCAAATAATTTTGGAATCTCTACTGACCTATAGCAAGTAAGTTCTAATATATATATATATATAACCTAACTATATAATATATCTAATATATATATCACTAATATATATATAATATATATTATATATATATATATGATATATATATATATATAATATAGATAATATATATATTGGTGTGTGGAATTATTTTTATTTTTTTTTTATATATTATGAAACAATTTGGGATTCTTTGTTGTTTGTTTTTTTTACTTTTACGATATTTTATATTTTGATTTTTTATTCTTTTTAGACTGTGATGTTATTTAATTATATTTTTTAAAATTAATAAAGAGGAATAGTATTAATACAAGATAATAAGTTTTGAAATATATATAATGTTTATTAGTTAAATGTATCTTAAACATATTTATGCTGTATAATTCTGGTGGCTCTAATTTTAATTATTTATTTATTAAAAGAGATTTACAACTATATTGATTAATTTTGGTTATGTATATAGATGAATAAACTTATCATGCAATAGATTAAATTGGATTAATTAGTAATTAAAAAAAGAATTTCCCTAAAAGTAAATAAATAAAAAAACTTAAAAATAAACATTTATTTTTATAATAAAAAAATCAATAAAATACGGTTGATTTAAATAATTTGATTTTCCTGCAAAAACTCTATATATACAATAAATTATAATGAAGCCAGCTGTAAAAATCTTAAAATATAATTCCCTGAATTTTCCTACCAGTGGTCACACTCTTTAAAGAAAAAAATATATATATAATTAATTAATTCAAAAGAATCTTTTACGTGGTATCACACAAGAGTGGCATTGCCCAGGCACCTTAGTCACACAAAGGTCCTTACTCGAGTTCGGACCCGAACTTCGGTGACAAGAGCAAATCACTCTACCACAACACCATTTAGGTGGCAATATTATTTTGTATTTTAAATAAATTTAAACTATTGAAATAGAATTTATTTATGTATTTGTAGGTGAAACTATTCTTTTAAATTACATGGACTTTTATATATATGGAAGAAAAGTTAATTTTTTGAAATTATATGGTCTTTTTCACAAGTTGATTTGGTCATCACTATTTCATATATAATATTTGCTATTCATTTAATTTATATTATATATAATATATATATATATATATATATATATATATATATATATATATATATATATATATATATATATATATATATATATATATAAATATATATAATATATATTATATTATTATTATAATAATATATATATATAAATATAATTAATACT
>JABUQX010103333.1:5000-7500 GCA_015478945.1 Trachelipus rathkii
TCATGGACATTTAACTTTACTGTGCTTATAATGTTTTGAATTTGAGGTGTAAAGGTGAAGGGGATGTCAAAGGTTATACCGAGTAATTTTAGTGTTAAGTTTATTTAGAGTTACTTGAGGGCGTAATGATGATTGGTTCTGTTAGTGGTGATCAAGGTTAAAGATGATTTCTAAGTAGAGGCTGACAGTCTCTTGGAAATTAACCAAGCTTCTAGACGATTTAGGTAAGTCTGGTATGATTTGTTGCGATGAGTACTGAACGGTCTGATATGGGTATGTCATCTGCATGGGTTATAAGTTTTGAATTGGGACGTTAGGGGTAGGAATGTCAGATGTAAAGAGATTAAAGTGGAATGAAGACAGGATGGGTCCATGAGGGATCCCGTTTCTCTGTTTTTGTTTTGCAAATTTTGAGATTTGAAATTTGCTGGACACCTATGCAGTGCGTCCAGATAAGAAATTAGATAGCCATTTTATGTAATTGTTATGAAAGGGTGAGTTTAGAGTTTTTTGAATGAGGTTGTGTCTGGGTACTGTGTTGAAAGCTTTACTAATGTCGATAGTCAAGAGTATTATTCTATGGAATGGCATTTGTTTAATCCTTTTATGATGTTTTGAGTGATGTTTGCTAAAACTTTTGAGGTGGAGTGGAATTTTTCTGAATCCATATTGGTGATTTGAGGAGTGAAAATGGGGTTGCATTTTGGTGAATATGATATTCTCCATATTTGGCAGCAAGAAGGAAAGAAAAGAAAGGGCGGTTAATTAATGAAAGGAAGTTAGGGTCCTTTTGTAGATTTAATTTGGGTTATATTTGGCATTTTTAAGTATTTATGAACACAGGTTGATTACCAAGATTTTATTATAATTATTTGCAATGAAGAAATAGCCGATATATATATATTTATATATATAATATATATAAATATATTAATATATATTATATTAATAATATATATATAATAATATATATATATATATATATATATTAATATAATAAATTATATATATTATATATATATATATATATATATATATATTCATATATATATATATATATAATATATATACTATTAATATATATATATATAGTAAAACATATATATATATGATATACTATTATATATATAATATAATATATAATATATATATATATATATATACTATATATATATTATAATTATATATATATATATATATTATATATTATATAATATATATATATAATAATATATATATATATATATATATATATATATATATATATATATATATATATATATATATATATATATATATATATATATATATATATATATATATATATTATATAATATATTTTATATATATATATAATATTTATATTATATAATATATATATATATATTATATATTATTATATTATATATATATATATTATATATATATCATAGTATATATATATAAATATATAGTATATATATATATATATAATATATATATATATATATAACTCTATATATAATATATAGTATATACTATGTCTCCTGCGGTTTGCATAGCGTAATGGTTATGAGGATTGTATTCTTGATTCAAAGGTACAGAGTTCGAATCTTAAAAGTGGATATTTAATGTATTGTAATTTTTTTATTTTTTAACAGCTCAATTATTTTAACAATCTATTTTTGTTGATGTGAAATTTTACTAACAATATTTGAACTAAAAATTAATTAATTTCTCAACGTTTACACTAGCTTTCCTCTTTTTTAGTTATTTCTTTTTCTGGATGTTATTTTTGAGTTAACGAAAAATCAAAAGGGAAACTACTAAAATATACTTCATGAATGCAGATAACTGAATAAAATCAACTCGTTAGATGATTAGACTGCTTTTTAAAAACTTTTTCGAAGATCAACGAGTAAAATAAAAGAATATATTTTAGTGTGTCCTCAAAGTTAATAAATTTAGAAAACTATTCTACTATAAGAAAATAACAAATAAGCGAGGACAAATTTCCTAGTCACATAATTTTGGAATCTCTACTGACCTATAGCAGTAAGTTCTACTATATATATATATATATATATATATATATATATATATATATATATAATATATATATATATATATATATATATATATATATATAGGGTTGTGGAATGTATTTTTATTTTTTTATATATATATAAACCAATTTTTGATTTTTTGTTTGTTTTTTTACTTTTATGATATTTATTTTATTGTGATTTTTTTAATTACTTTTTTTAGACACATTTGTTATTTAATTATGATTTTTTAAAAATTAATAAATAGTAATAATTATTAAATATTTAATAATAAGTTTGAAATATATAAATGTTATTTAGTTTAAATGTTATTTAAATCATATTTATGCTGTATAATTTCTGAGTGCTCTAATTTTATTTATTTCTTTATTAAAAGAGATTTAAAACTATATTGATTAATTTGGTTATGATATAGATGAAATAAACTTATCATCAATTAGATTAAAATTGGGATT
>JABUQX010103333.1:10000-15000 GCA_015478945.1 Trachelipus rathkii
TGTACCATAAAAGAAGTTGATCAACTCTATCAGCATCTATTAGTCATCTGCATCAGAGTGGAGATGTAGCTTCTTCGAGTCAAAACTTATATCTGTCCTCCGGGAGTTTGGGGTGATCCTGATTCAA
This sequence comes from Trachelipus rathkii, assembly GCA_015478945.1. Lineage (NCBI taxonomy): Eukaryota > Metazoa > Arthropoda > Malacostraca > Isopoda > Trachelipodidae > Trachelipus > Trachelipus rathkii. Next base: position 10,128 of record JABUQX010103333.1, read on the forward strand.
TTGATAGTGAGATTGAATCTTTCTCTGAGTTGTCGTTTTATGTGTGAATTTTAGGTTGAAGGAATTTATGAAGTGATTTTTTGGTCGACTGCTGAATAATTCAAATGAAGTGAGGTTAGGAAAAGTAAGAGAGAGATGTGTGTTAAGTATTTTTGGTGATTCTGAATGAATCGCTAGTAGTAGAGGGCAAGCGGGGAGGAGGGGATTTTAACGACTGTATAGTGTGATCTTTGGTGTATATGTTTGGATTTTTGTAAGGAGTGTGGCCGAGGGTCGGGTCGAGAGCTTTGGCATACAATTGTGTTTCTTGTCATGTTTATATCTCCTGAATGGAAAAACTTTTTTTTGTTCCCTTTGTAAATGTTAATTGACGTGTTTCAGACGCACCCGTGATTGTTAAAGGACGTTGTATTTTGTAATTCTTTTGTATTTGATTCTATTGTAGATGAAGCTTGAAGTTACGAACTGTGTGATCCATGGTTTTATGTATTCCTGATAATAGTTTGTATAAAGTTGTTTGCGTTGTTGTTTCATTGATGAAAACTGTTGAAGATAGAGTTCATAGACATTTAACTTTACTGTGCTTATAATGTTTTGAATTTGAGTGTAAGGTGAAGGGGATTAAAGTTATCCGATATTTTAGTGTTAAGTTTATTTAGAGTTACTTGAGGGCGTAATGATGATTGGTTCTGTTAGTGGTGATCAAGGTTAAAGATGATTTCTAAGTAGAGGCTGACAGTCTCTTGGAAATTAACCAAGCTTCTAGACGATTTAGGTAAGTCTGGTATGATTTATTGCGATGAGTACTGAAAGGTCTGATATGGGTATGTCATCTGCATGGGTTATAAGTTTTGAATTGGGACGTTAGGGGTAGGAATGTCAGATGTAAAGAGATTAAAGTGGAATGAAGACAGGATGGGTCCATGAGGGATCCCGTTTCTCTGTTTTTGTTTTGCAAATTTTGAGATTTGAAATTTGCTGGACACCTATGCAGTGCGTCCAGATAAGAAATTAGATAGCCATTTTATGTAATTGTTATGAAAGGGTGAGTTTAGAGTTTTTTGAATGAGGTTGTGTCTGGGTACTGTGTTGAAAGCTTTACTAATGTCGATAGTCAAGAGTATTATTCTATGGAATGGCATTTGTTTAATCCTTTTATGATGTTTTGAGTGATGTTTGCTAAAACTTTTGAGGTGGAGTGGAATTTTTCTGAATCCATATTGGTGATTTGAGGAGTGAAAATGGGGTTGCATTTTGGTGAATATGAATCTTTCATTAGTTTGGCAACAAGAAGGAAAAGAAAAAGAATGGGTTGGTAGATGAGGAGTTAGGGTCTTTTGTGGATTTTATATTTGGGTATGATTTTGGGCATTTTAACAGGCATTTATAATATAGTTGAGTTTACCAAGATTATTATAATTATTTGAAATGGGAAAAATAGCCTTTAATAAATATTATACTATATATATATATATAATATATATATTATATATAATATATTTAATAATAATATATTGTATATATTTAATTAAATATAATAAATAATATATATATATATATTTATATGATATATATATATTATATATATGAAAAAACAAATCTTATTTTTAAAAAAATATAAAAATATATATATATATATATATTATATATATTTATGAATATATTAGCCGATATATATATATATATATATATATATATATGGCATAGCGTAATGGTTATGAGTATTGTATTCTTGATTCAAAGGTACAGAGTTCGAATCTCAAAAGTGGATATTTAATGTATTGTAAGTATTTTTTTGTTTTTTAACAGCTCAATTATTTTAACAAACTATTTTGTGTTTAAGCATTTTACTAACAAAATTGAAATAAAAATTAATTAATTTCTCAACGTTTACACTAGCTTTCCTCTTTTTTAGTTATTTCTTTTTCTGGATGTTATTTTTGAGTTAACGAAAAATCAAAAGGGAAACTACTAAAATATACTTGATGCAAAAAATTGAAATAAAAACTTAAAATATTTAGATTGAACGATAAAGATTTGTTAAATAAGTTTTATTCATATTATAAATTTAAAAAAATAAGAAGAATTATATTTATTTTAGAACTTAAAGGTTTTATAAATGATACAAAAATATTCTACATAAAAAATAAAAATAAAGCGACAAAATTCTCTCAAATAATTTTGGAATCTCTACTGACCTATAGCAAGTAAGTTCTACTATATATATATATATATATATATATATATATATATATATATATATATATATATATATATTTATATATTATATATATCATATAATTGTGTAATTTATATATATATATATATATATATATATATATATATATATATCATATATATATATATATATATATTATATATATAAATATTAATATAATATATATAATATATATATATATATATATATAATATATATATATATAGATATATATATATATATGATATATATATTTAATATAATAGGTATATAGTATACTATATATATATAAATATATATATATATAGTATATAATATATATATATATATAATATATATACTATATATAGTATTAGTATATATATATATAATAATATATATTATAGATAATTTTTGTTTTTTTGTTTCTTTTTTCTTTATGATTTTTATTTATTTGGGATTTTTTTTAATACTTTTCTTTTAAATTGTTTTTTAATTATGATTTTTTAAAAATTAATAAATAGTAATAATTATTAAATATTTAATAATAAGTTTGAAATATATAAATGTTATTTAGTTTAAATGTTATTTAAATCATATTTATGCTGTATAATTTCTGAGTGCTCTAATTTTATTTATTTCTTTATTAAAAGTGATTTAAAACTATATTGATTAATTTGGTTATGATATAGATGAAATAAACTTATCATCAATTAGATTAAAATTGGGATTAATTAGTAATTTAAAAAAAAAAGAATTTTCCTAAAAAGTAAAGTAAATAAAAAAAAATCAAACTAAACATGTATCTTTTGATAATAAAAAAATCACTTAAAATAACAGTTGATTTAAATAATTTGATTTTTCTGCAAAAACCCTATATATAACAATGAAGAAGCGCTAAAAATACTTAATATTTCTTTTTTTCCAGCCCTTCTACCGTGAGTGGTGACATTCTGTAAAGAAAAAAAAATATAATATAAAATTAAAATTCAAAAGAATCTTTTACGTGGTATCACACAAGAGTGGCATTGCCCAGGCACCTTAGTCACACAAAGGTCCTTACTCGAGTTCGAACCCGAACTTCGGTGACAAGAGCAAACCACTCTACCACAACGCCATTTAGGCGGCAATATCATTTTATACTTTAAATAAATTTAAACTATTGAAATAAAATTTATTTATGTATTTGTAGGTGGAATTATTCTTTTAAATTACATGGACTTTTATATACAGTATATGTAAGAAAAGTTAATTTTTTGAAATTATATGGTCTTTTTCACAAGTTGATTTGGTCAATATATTTATATATAATATTTGCTATTCATTTAATTTGTATGAATTTGTTATATATATATATATATATATATATATATAAGATATATATATATATATATATATATATATATATATATATATATATATATATATATATATTATATATATATATATACATCTTTATAAATTATATATATATATATCATATACTACTATATATATATATATATACGATATATATATATATATAATATATATATATATATATATATACTAATTTTACCACTCGCGAAGCGAGAGATTCGACTCAATTCTGCTTCGGCTATTTGTAAAGACAAAAATTATTCTTACTTAAAGATTTTCTGAAATATTTAATTACAGTTTACGGCATAGATGAATTACACTAATATCAATATCCACACATTGCTGAAAACAATGCCAACACATTAAACAGAACAATCCATTATAACTTATAAAATCACACTTTCTCTTGTGCTTCTAGCATAAGAAAGTCTGCTCATCTGGATTCGAAACCACGCCCATGGGGACTAAAATTTATAAATGAGTTAAGTCGAAGAAGGGCTAGCTATCAAACTTAGATAATCTTTGTACCTTAATTAACTAGGTTAGGAAATTCATGTAACACAATTTCCCTGATCAAAGACCCTACTTCGGTTAGGTAAAGTTGTAGAAGAACGATTCGGTGGAATAAACTATATATATATATAACTAATGTATAAATGTATATAGTTTTATATGTTATGTAATAGTAATATATTATATATATATTATAATATATAGTATGAATATATATATATGTATATATTTTATACTTCTATATCCTAGCTGAAAATATATTTCAAAATATATATATAATATATATATATTGTGTCTGTGTGTGTATGTGAATTAGGGTTGCTTAGCATTCAGTGATTGAGTCTTAATTAGGTTTGATATTCATCTATAACTCATATGTCTTTATATTTTCATTTTTCATGATTACCATTTTTTTTATTTCTAATGTGTGATTTAAAAGTCTCTCTTATATTTTGCTAAGTTTTAAATACAAGTGGACTCTAAACTTTTTTAACTAAAAGAGAAAATAACGCATTGACCTCAGAATAATTTATGCCTAATAACTTTCAAAAAAATAAATATTGAAATATCACCTTGAAGCTTCACCTTTGTGACGATTTAAAATAAGTTTAAATATTGGAAATTTTGAATGCATACAATTCTAAAAAGAAAGAAAAATGCATTGAAAATTACATGAAAATAAAAAATAAAACATTTCTGAAAAATGTTTTAATAGGTACATCAAATAATATTATATCATATATGGAATGTGAAATAATATTTTTCAAATATGGAAATAAATAAAAAATGTTAAATTAAAAAAAA
>JABUQX010103333.1:25000-37680 GCA_015478945.1 Trachelipus rathkii
TATTACTGATATATATATATAATATATAATATAACATAATATAACATAATATAATAGATTATGTTCCAATGTACGTTTTCTTTCGCACACGAATGTTCGTTCGTTCGTTGGTTTCTACTATACGCTTACTACAAGTAAGGCGGGTTTTTTGACATTGCGTTGACTATATTATTAGACTGTGGTGGGAGAGAAAATGGGAGAGAATGCTCAATAAAGCAGTGGGGAAGCCTTTTTATATAATTTGCTACGTACTTATGTCAAAATTTTGTTCACGCAAATCTTGGAACAAGTATGAACATAAATATAAATTTTTCACTTTTACAAATAATTATAATTAAGGGTACTATAGATCATCTAAACTTTTATTTTTCTTACTCACTCCTTTTCTAATATCTGCAACCTTCTTTCAATACCATATAGTTTTTTATCAACGCCTGTTATCGAACCTGATTGTCTCTTTTCAAGTTGTTTTGTCAGAAATTGGCTATCTTCTTCGATTGTGATCATTTGAATGGCATTCTGATGTGCTATGTCAAATAGATCTTCTAAATTATTAGAAAATTCTTGTTTCCCTAGGCTGATATTGCTACTTTTATTCTTGTCATTGACCAATTTCAGCTATGTATCATGTTATGACTTCAATTTACTTTTGCATTTATGAGGTTGTTATGAGTAGTATATGGGGCAAGAACATTAGGTGCCAGATTTGTAGCTAAATATGGCAACCTGATGATCTTTAAATACCATTTTTAGCACTTTTTAGCGACTTTCTATTACTCAGCTACTTTCCTGAAGTCATTTCATTAGTTTTTCTGTTAATTCTGGCAACCTATTGGTAAATTTTTACGGATTTTTTACGCACTTTTAACCGCTTTTATTCGGTATTTTTAGCATTTTGGTATATATTTTTTAGGCAACTTTTTAATACTCAGAGCTACTTTCGACTGAACCACTTTTTTAACCATTTTCATATAATGCTTTGCAACACTACTCGAATCAATTTTTTATGATTTGACACGTTACTTTTTATATACACTATTTTTTGGTGTTGTTTTATCATTTTTGGTAAATATTTTTAGCGACTTGCTAATACTAAGCTACGTCCATGAACCTTTTTTAGCATTTTTCTTATAATTTTGGCAACCTATTGCATATTTTTTTTAGATATGAAGCAACTTTTTAGGCCTTTTTGACTATATATTTCATGCACTATTACCATTATCATTCTACTGTAGGGTCGTGCACAGGAAAACGAGTGTATAATCCTAACTTCCACTGAGGTAAAAGATTTTTTTTTAAAGTGCGTATTTCTTTCTGTAATATTGATTAGTGGTCCAGCTAACTCTGCCAGATATTCGCATTTTTTATTTTATTGTTTTAGCCCTTATTTGATATACTCTATAAACCTTGTAAGAAACAATTTTTTAAACTTTTTTAATCTCCATTTATACACTTTCAGCCTCTCAAGATGCTTACCCTAGCAAGCGGATGCGATAGCAACCGTTAAGCTTAAATACATACCCCTAAAGTAGGAACGGAGAGGCCCAAGAAACCTTATAGGCTCAAATACCGATTCGCACTAGCAAACGATTAGAGACAGGGCAGCAACTGTTATCCTTCAGTCACTCCCATCGTTCGTTCGTAAGCTGAACAAGGAGAGTCATTTTAACAACATAGGATTATCTCATGATGGCCTCCACACTATTATTAACCAACGTCGTTCAATAAATTTGGCACGCAAGTTCAGAAGCCGTCGTTACTGACGCAAGTTCGAGAAGCGTCCATTCAATGCCAGTTGCCGCAAGTTCAGTCTGTCTCGTTTGGAGTATAGCAAGCCACCGCGGAGACATAGCCCGACGACCAGTTTTATATAATTATATATATATATGAGTATATGAATATTTAATATAATGTATATATATATGTATAATATATATATATATATATATATATATATACTATATATTATATATAATATAATATATATATTATAGTGTAACACTGGTCTGCGACACAGGTTTCGCCGTTTAGGTTTTTCAGCTGAAGTAGTATATAATTTTAGAGATCAAAGCTGTAATTTGCAAAATTGCTATTGCTATGGTTAATCCAGAGGTTCCCCGCAAATCTGTGGAGGTACCGCGACGAGTACCGCCCAGGGGTATCGGGAAGGGATTTTTAGAGGGTACGTAAGGTCAGTAGAAAAATATGAGCGATCTAAAGTACGATATAGTTGGTTTAATCATCATATTAATATAAGTATATAACAATTATATATAAGATAGGTATATCTAAGTATAATACTAATAATCTATATTACGTCATAAGTAATGTATATAGGATAATATAGGTACTATAGCTATATAGTAGTATATATATAATGATATATATATTATAAGTATAATATAATATATATAAGTATATATATTACTATGTCAGTATATAGTTACTTCACTCATAGATGTGGATAGTAGTTTTAATATACTTATAAGCTATACGATATATATAGTAGAAAATACTGACTGACGTGAAAGATTCATATATATAACGTAATATATATATATATATATATATATATATATATAGTTATATTTATACTATATATATATATATAATAAGTATATATTAGATAGATAGATAGATTAGATAGATAGATAGATATATTATTGGCAGCTCCATCATAAAAAAAGAGATAGTATGATGAGAGTTACATCAGATACGAGTTCACCTCAATTTATAAAGACAGTCAAATACAACCACAGTGTGTCGTTTGCTACAAGGTCTTGTCTGAAGGTTCTATGAACCTTACTGCTTTCTATAGCCGATCAGTCTACCATGAGCTGTCATTACAACTTGTAAAAGGAAAATAGATCGGCAAACTTATATTTAAACGAAATGAGATAGGGAGTAGGTTGTGAAACATCATTTATGTCTAGTATAAGCATTACTGGTCAGTTCATCCCGGCTCGGGTAGCCACATCGATAGCAATCTCATGCAAGAGGTCTTCTATGCATCATATAAAGTATCACTCAAGATCGCAAAAGCAAAAAAAAAAAAAAAAACACCGCATACGATTGCTGAAACCCTCATTCTTCCATGATACAAAGATATTGTAAGTTGCATGATAGGTGAGGCTGCTGCAAAGAAATTAAATTATGTGCCTTTAGCGAAAGATACTATTCAGCGAAGAATTTCTGATACGGCAGAAGACGTCAAGCAACAAGTGATCGAAGAAATTATAACGGCACCAACCAAGATGTTTTCCATACAACTCTATGAAACTACAGACATTAGTAACTATGCACAGTTGCTTGTTTTCGCAAGGGATATAAAAGATGGCGATTTTAAAGAAGAATTCCTATTTTGCCACTCATTGAAAGCCCCAACTACTGAAGAAGATATTTTCCAGACAGTCAACACATTTTTTGATATCGTAGGACTTTCTTGGAAAAATGTCTGTGCATGCACAACTGACGGTGCACCGGCAATGCTTGACATTCGTTCTGGATTTAAAGGCAAAGTAAAGGAGGTGAATCCTGATGTAATAGGTTTACACAGTATGATTCATTGATATGCTTTGGCATCCAGGACATTACCTCCTGAACTTCGAGATGTTCTTAAGGGTGTTATCAAAATGGTAAACGCCATTAAATATAGTTCACTTAATAGTCGCCTTCTCCGTTTGTTGTGTCAAGATTTCGAGGCTGAACATGAAGTTTTGCTCTTTCACATAGAAGTGCGATGGCCTTTCACGAGGAAATGTAACTTCTAGAGTTCAAAATCTGAGAGAAGAGATGTTCGAATTCTTTTCAAGAGATGCTAAGGCACAATCCAAGTATTTCAGTGAAAAACTCACTCAAAAACAATGGCAACTAAAACTGGCATATCTCAGTGACATATTGTCTCGACAAAATGATCTGAATTTATCACTGCAAGGGAAATCCACAACATTGATTGATTTTATCGATAAATGTAAGTCATTTACTATGAAACTTGAATTGTCTGAAAAAAATGTGAAATCAGGAAAATTTCACATATTTGAAAATACTACGAAAATTCTTGATGGAGAAAATATTACCGACATCAGTAATCTTATTCAATTTTACTTATCATAAATCATAAAAAATCATAAAAATTTAGCAATAAATTGCCAGACTTATAGGAAAAATGCTTTAAAAGGTTCAGGAAAGTAGCTGAGTATTAGAAAATCGCTAAAAATATATACCAAAAATGCTAAGAATACCGATAAAAGGTTAAAAAGTGCTAAAAATCCTAAAATTTACCAGTAGGTTGCAAGATTTAGTAGGAAAAATGCTAAAAAAGGTTCAGGAAAGTAGCTGATTAATAGAAAGTCGCTAAAAAGTGCTAAAAATGGTATTTATAGATCATCAGGTTACCAGATTTAGCTACAAATGTGGCACCTAATGATCGTACTGTTGTTCAGTGATATTTGCTGTCTTAGAAATAAATCAAGCATTAACCTACAACAAGCGTTGCACTCTAATTAAAAATAAGTTTGACAACTCGCATGTTATAAAACACAGTACATAAACAATCTACCATCGATGGTAACTTGCAACATGTTATTTGTTTTTTGTAATATCTAATTAGAAATATTTGTTGCCGTAAAGATTTTGACATTTTGCTATTAATTACAATGACCACCAACTATAAATAAAAATATTATATTATTTCCGAAAACGCATACACTCTTTGATAAAAAAAAACAAAACAAAAAAAACAATTATATAACCAAGAGGGAATTTTTCCTAAAACCTGTTTAGAGCATGCACGAGTGTTGTTATCTCGTTGGAGTTGCTGAGAGCTGCCAACTTGTTTATTTCATAAAGTTATTTAACAAAAAATGTTGGTTGCTTATAGTGTGCGTTAGTGATAGGATGTGTTTTATCAGAGCTCCAATGGAATGTGTGTAGTTTATATCGCTTTGGTTATTTTTTTTTAAACTTCCATTATTTTTAGGATCATAGCGCGACGTGTTTGCAACCTTAGATGAAACCTAAAATCGGTGCATAACATTTTGAGGTACACTGTAACAAAATAATAACCGGCACTCCTAAAAATCAGTTTTTTTTTCACTTTGCGATAAGGGCCACCATAGTAATATATATTATATTTATATATATATATATATATATATATATATATATATATATAATATAATATAATATATATATATATATATATATATATATATATATATATATATATATATATATATATAATATATAATATATTATTATATATATATATATATATATATATATATATATATATATATATATATATATATAGTATATTATATATATATATAGTAGTAAGGGGGGGAAACTACCGCAAAACCGTTCCGGAAGTTGTAACCGGAAGTTGCACATGTTGCAAGCACATTTTGCAACATCCGGTTTATTCAAGCTTACTTGACGTCAGGTTAGGGTTTTCAAGTCGTGAGACCGAATTTAGGTCTGGAGACGACTTTAGGAGGTTTTTGAGCCTGGACTCAAGGGTTTTAGCCCTAAAAGAGGGGGCTAGCCCCTCAAAGGGGGCTTTTTGGTTCCTAGAAGGGTTTAAATAATCTGCAAGAAGACTGAACTTGGAGCAACGTAGAGGAGTCGGAGTCTGTGAAGACGGAGTTGGAGTCGGATTCGGGTTCGGAGTCTAGAGACCCACGGTGGGGGGTCCCTAGTTGAAAAAAGAAGAAATGCATGGAATGCAAAACAGAGGAGGAAGAAGAAAGGAAGAAGAAGAAAGGAAGAAGAAGAGAGGAAGAAGAATGAGGAAGGACGAATGAAGAAGAATGAGGAAGGAGGAGTAGGAGAAGGATTCAGAGTGGGTATCAGCACGGTGCTGGAGCCGGTGTGGTGCCTAGTTAGTAAACATAAGTTTTTAATAATACAATATTATTACTGTTCACATAACTGATTCTTTCTAAATGTTACATAGCGTCAATTGCATTGCATCTTGCAAGATAACCCGTTTTTCTAAATGTTCAAGACTGACATTTATATTTTTCAAATCTCATTTTCTTTTATATTTCAATAACTAATATAATTTTTTTTCCTTAAATTGAAACATGCATATATTGTTTGCTTTTTTTTATGTTTTTATTTTACATTTATACTTTGTGCTTAATTTTATTTTTTAATTTTTATTTTTTATTATTACTGTTCACATAACTGATTCTGTCTATCATATACTATATCGTCAATTGGCATTGCATCTTGCCCAAAGAATAACCGATTTCTAAAATGTCAAGACTGACATTTATTATTTTCAAATCTCATTTTCTTTTTAATAAACGGTAACTAAATATATATTTTTTTTCCTAAATTGAAACATGTGCATATATTGTTTGCTTTTTTTAATGTTTTATTTTACATTTAACTTTGTGACATCTATTTTTTAATTTTTTATTTTTTTATTTTTTTTTATTTTTTTATTATTTTTTTTTTTTTTTTTTTTTTTTTTTTTTTTTTTATTTTTTTTTTTATTTTTTTTATTTATTTAAAAATTTATTTTTAAACTTTATTTTTTTTTTGTAAGTTTTATTTTGCATTTATACTTTGTTTAATTTTTTATTTTTTTTAATTTTTAATTCCTTTTTATTTTTAACTTTTTTTTTTTTATTTTTTTTTATTTTCTTTAAACATTATGTTTTTACTATACTATAAAATTTTATTATTTTGTTTTATTTACTTAAATATTTATTTATTTTTCTTTTATTTACTTTAATATTTTAACTTAACTAAAAAATTGAATCTTATATGTTTATAACTTAAAAATTTGCATTTTACATACTTTAAAGCAGTGTAAATCAGTAAATCAGTAAATCAAATCACCCTCCCACCCCATCCTTGATCTATTGATCTATTGATCTATTGATTAAAGTCATATTTTGTACAACATAACACAAAAACTTTTATTTATTTTGTTTTGTTTTTTTAAACATTTTTTTTTTTTTTACTAAATTTTTTTTTTTTTCATATTTATAAGTTAATAAATTTAGATTTGATTTACCTTAAAGCAGTAAAGCAAGTAATCAAACTCCCTCCAGCCACGCTCCTACCCATTCGTGATCTACTGATCTATTCGACCGTTATTTGATCTATTGATTAAATCATATTTTGTAAAAACATAACACAGGAACTTGCAACTTCAATTTATTTCATTTTATTAACCCATGTATTTTGCCAGTAGAAAATTAATTTATTATCCTTTATTTTTACAAAAATTCTTCAAATTTAGTCATATTTGCTTTAACCATTTGGTTTTTACTAAAAAAATTTTTTATTTTTTATTTTTAGAAACTTAAAAATTTTGCATTTTTACATACCTTAAAGCAGTAAATCAGTAAATCAGTAATTCAACTGCCGCTCCATAACCCTCCACTCATCCGTGATCTCATTATGATCTATTGGATTAAAAGTCATATTTTGTTTTATTTTTACTATAAAAATTTTATTTATTTTGTTTGTTTCTTTAAAACATTTTGTTTTAAACAAAAAAATTTATTCTTTTTATGTTTATAAACTTAAAATTTTGCATTTTTCACATACCTTAAAGCATAAATCAGTAATCAGTAAATCAAACTGCCCTCCATACCCTGCCTACCCTTCCATGATCTATTGATCTATATGATTATTGATAAAGTCATATTTTTGTAGAATAACACATAACACAAGATTTATAAGTTACTTTTATTTTATTTTTGTTTTGTTTTCTTTAAACATTATGTTTTTTACTATAAAAATTTATTTATTTTGTTTTATTTTATTAATAAAAATTTATTTATTTTTGTTTTATTTGCTTAAAATTTTGTTTTTACTAAAAAATTTATCTTTTTTTTGTTTTTACTAAAAATTTTGCACTTTTTACATACTTAAAGCAGTAATCAGTAAATCAGTAAATTCAAACTGCCCTCCATACCCTTCCACTCATTACGTGATCTATGATCTATTGATCTGACTGATTAAAGTCATATTTTGGTAGCTAACATAACACAAAACGTTTTGTCGTATGTTTTGGTTTTCTTTAAAAACAATTTTTTGTTTTTACTAAAAATTTATTCTTTTCATGTTTATAACGTAAAAAATTGCATTTTACAGACCCTAAAAGCAGTAAACGTCAGTAAATCATAAAATCAGTAAATCAGTAAATCAGTAAAGCAGTAATCAGTAAATTCAAACAGCCCTCCATACCCACATACCCTTTCATGTCTATTGATCTACTTGATCTGTTGATGCTATTGATTCAAGTCATCATTTGTATAACATACCTCCTTTCTTTTTATTTCATTTGTTTTGTTTCTTAAACATTTTTGATTACTGATCTACTGATTTACTGCTTTAAGGTATGTAAAAATGCAAATTTTTAAAGTTATAAACATAAAAAGAATAATTTTTTTTAGTAAAAAACAAAATATTTAAAGAAACAAAACAAAAATAAAAGTTTTGTGTTATGTTATACAAAATATGACTTGAATCAACAGATAAATAGATCATAGATCATGGAAGGGTAGGTGGGTATGGAGGGCTGTTTGATTTACTGATTTACTGCTTTACTGATTTACTGATTTACTGATTTACTGATTTACTGATTTACTGCTTTAGGGTATGTAAAAATGCAATTTTTTTACGTTATAAACATGCAATGAATAATTTTTTAGTAAAAAAACAATAAAATGTTTTTAAAGAGAACAAAACAAATAAAAAAAGTTTTGTGTTATGTTATACAATATGACTTTAATCAGTAGATCATTAGATACAATGAGATCACGGATGGGTAGGAGAGTATGGAGGGCAGTTTGATCATTTACTGATATTACATGATTTTACCGTGCTTTAAGGTATGTAAAAGTGCAAAATTTTTAAGTTATAAACATAAAAAGAATAAATTTTTTAGTAAAAACAAAATGTTTAAAGCAAATAAAACAAAATAAATAAATTTTTATAATAAAATAAAACAAAATAAATAAATTTTTATAGTAAAAAACATAATGGAGATTTTAAAGAAAACAAAGATAAATAAAAAGTTTTGTGTTATGTTTTACAAAATATGACTTTAATCTATAGATCCAATAGATCAATGAGATGCTCAGAGAGGTAGGAGGGTATGGAGGGCAGTTTGATTTATACTGATTTTATTGATTTACTGCTTTAAGGTATGTAAAAATGCAAAATTTTAAGTTTATAAGCATAAAAAAGAATAAATTTTTAGTAAAAACAAAATGTTTAAAGAAACAAAAACAAATACAATAAATTTTATAGTAAAAATAAAACAAAATATGACTTAATCATAGATCAATAGATCACGGATGATGGGAGGTATGGAGGGTTCCCTGATTTACTGATGTTACTGTTTACTGCTTTTAAGGTATGTAAAATGCAAAATTTTAATGTTATAAACATAATAGAAGAATAATTTTTTTAGTCTTTCCAAAATTTTCAATATAAGATATTATCGAACTTAATAAAATTTTTTATACTAAAATAAAACAAAATAAATTAAATTTTTTATAATAAAAACAACAGTTTAATAAACAAAACTAATAAATAAATTATAAAGTTTTTGTGTTATGTTGTACAAAATACGACTTGAATCAATAGATCATAGTCAAGTAGATCAATAGATCACGAATGGTAGGAGGGGTAGGAGGGCAGTTTGATTTACTGCTTTACTGCTTTAAGGTTATTTTAAAAATGCAAATTTTTTAAAATTTAGAACCACGAATTTCATAAATTTTGGTAAAATCAAATGTTCATTGAAAAACAAAAAAAAAATAAATAAAAGTTTTGTGTTATGTTGTTACAAAATAATGACTTTTTATCAATAGATTTCAATAGATCATAGATCAATAGATCAAAGGAGAATGGAGTGGGGAGGGTGATTTGATTTCCAGATTTACTGATTTACTGCTTTAAGTATGTAAAAATGCATAATTATTTAAGTTATAAGCATAAAAAGAATAAATTTTTTAGTAAAAACAAAATGTTTAAAGCAAATAAAAAAGCAAAATAAATAAAAGTGTTTGTTTAGTAAAAATAAAAAGACAAATCAATTGATTTTTATAGTAGAAACATAATGTTTTAAGAAAACAAAACAGATAAAAAAAAAAAAACAGTTTTAAAAATAAAAAGAATTAAATAAAAAAAAAAAAAATTAAACAAAGGATATAAATGCAAATAAAACTTAGCAAAAAAATAAATTTTGAAAACTATAGGATTTAAATAAAAAAATAAAAAAATTAACACAAAGTAAAAAATGTAAAAGAAAAAAAATAGTTTAGGAAAAAAATTTTTACAAAGTGAAAAAAAAAGTAAATTCTGTAAATTTAAGAAGCGTACATGTTAAGCACAAAGTACACGAATGTAAAATTAAAAAAACATTAAAAAAAGCAAACAATATATGCATGGTTTCAATTTAAGAAAAAAAATTGATATTAGTTAGCGTTTATAAAAGAAAATGAAGATTTGAAATATAATGTCAGTCCTTGACCATTAGAAATAGCGGTTATCTTTGCAAGATGCAATGCAATTGACGATAATGTACATCGATAGACTTAGGTCACAGATCAGTTATGGAACAGTAAGTAATATAAGAATAAATTAAAAATAGAAATTATAGGCACAAAGTATAAGTGTAAAATAAAAACATAAACAAAAAGCAAACCATATCTGTGCATGTTTCCATCTTAAGGAAAACAAACGATTATATATAGTTATGGCGTTATAAAAAGAAAACTGAGTTTGAAAATATAATGTCGTCTTGAACATTTTAGAAATACGGTTATCTTTGCAAATGCAATCAATTGACGGTAGTGTACATGATAGAACAGAATCAGTTATGTGAACAGTAATAATATTGTATTATTAAACCGATGTATTACTAAACTGGCACACACCGGCTCCTGAGCATCCGGTGCTAGTTACCTACTCTGATCCCTTCTCCTACTCCTCCTTCCTCATTCTTCTTTCATTCGTCCTTCTCATTCTTCTTCTCTCTTCTTACTTCTCAGCTTTCTTCTTCTCCTTCTTGCTTCTCCTCTGTGTTGTGCATTCCATGCATTTCTTCTTTTTTTTCAACTAGGGACGCCCCACCGTGGGTCTCTAGAACAACTCGAGACCCGAATCCGACCTCCAAACGTGAGCGATCTATCACAGACTCCGACTCCTTCTCACAGCCCAGGCCGTCGGACGAACTGTTTCAGTCTTTTGCGATTATTTGAGATAACCTTCTAGGAACCAAAGCCCCTTGTATGAAGGGGCTTCAGCCCCTTTTTTAGGGCTAAACCTTGAATGTCGCAGGCTACAAACCCTAAATCGTCTTCCAGACCCTTAATTCGTTCTCACCGACTTGAAAAACCTAACCTTGACACGTAAGCTTGAAAAACGAAGAATGTGCAGAAATTTGCTTGCAAGACAAGTGCAACTTCCGGTTACAACTTCCGGAAGCCGGTTTGGCCGTTAGTTTCCCCCCTTACTACTATATAATTATATATGCTATATACTAGTATATATATATATAGTATATATATATAATTATATTATTATATATATAATATAGTATATATATATATATATATAGTATAGTCTATAATGTACAATTATATATATTATAGTATAAGTAACTATATATATATATAAGTATAATATAGTATTATTATATATATATGTAATCATATAGGATATAGTGATCCCAAAAGCTTATATATTATATATATACATTATATATATCTACTATGGGGCCCTTATCGCAAGTGAAAAACTGATTTTTAGGAGTGGCCGGTATTAATTTTGTTACAGTGGTACCTCAATAATGTTATGGCAACCGATTTAGGTTTCATCTAAGTTGCAAACACGTTCGCGCTATGATGCCTAAAAATAATGGAAGTTTCCTTAAAAATATTACATACAGAAAAAAATCTTCTTTTTTTTACGAAAGCTTTTTTGTTTCTAAAGCAGTTACATTAAAACTTGGAGAAATAGTATAGGAGGAGGATATAAACATGTTTTGCTAAATAAAGTAAACTATAAAATACGAGTTGACCAAATCCTCGGACTCCAACGGATAACAACACTACGTTGCATGCCATCTATAACAGGTTTTTAGCGGAAAAAATCCCTCTTGGTTATATACATTTGTTTTTTTTTGTTTGTTTTTTTTTATCAAAGAGTGTATGCGTTTTCGGAAATAATATAATATTTTTATTTATAGTTGGTGGTCATTGTAATTAATAGCAAAATGTCAAAATCTTTACGGCAACAAATATTTCTAATTAGATATTACAAAAAACAAATAACATGTAGCAAGTTACCATCGATGGTAGATTGTTTATGTACTGTGTTTTATAACATGCGAGTTGTCAAACTTATTTTTAATTAGAGTGCAACGCTTGTTGTAGGTTAATGCTTGATTTATTTCTAAGACAGCAAATATCACTGAACAACAGTACGATCATTAGGTGCCACATTTGTAGCTAAATCTGGTAACCTGATGATCTATAAATACCATTTTTAGCACTTTTTAGCGACTTTCTATTAATCAGCTACTTTCCTGAACCTTTTTTAGCATTTTTCCTACTAAATCTTGCAACCTACTGGTAAATTTTAGGATTTTTAGCACTTTTTAACCTTTTATCGGTATTCTTAGCATTTTTGGTATATATTTT